>PITA01007702.1:7996-89744 GCA_004023965.1 Spilogale gracilis
CCCCCCCCCCCCCCCCCCCCCCCCCCCCCCCGCGTAGCCTTATGCAAGCACTATTCAACTTTCTATCTCCATAGATTCACCTACTCTGGACATTTCACATAAGTGGAATCATAAAATATGTGGCCTTTTCACTTAGCATAATGTCTATGTTGTAGCATGTATCACAATGTATTCCTTTTATGGCTGAAAAATATTCCACTGTATGGATATACCATATTTTGCTTATCAATTTATCAGTTGATGTACCCTTTGGCCATTATGAATAATACTGCTATAAACATTCATATACAGAAATTAGAGTGATGGGACAACAAGCCAAGGAATCCTGATAGTCACCAAGAACTGGAAGAGACAGACTCAGTCTCTCCTAGAACCTCCTAAGGGATCCTGAAGAATAATGGCCCTGCCCACACTTTGATTTCATCCCAGTGGTACTGAATTCAGACTCTGTGAGAGAATACATTTCTGTTTTTTTTTTTTAAGATTTTATTTATTTATTTAACAGAGAGAAACACAGCCATAGAGGGAACACAAGCAGGGGGAGTGAGAGAGGGAGAAGCAGGCTCCCCGCCGAGCAGGGAGCCCGATGATGTGGGACTCTATCCCTCCCTGGTCTCCGGGATCATGACCTGAGCCAAAGGCAGTCGCTTAACCAACTGAGCCACCCAGGCGCCCCTATTTCTGTTGTTTTAAGCCACTGACTCTATGGTAATTTTTTACAACAGCTTCAGGACAGTACTAAAAGTGATCTTTCTGAAGTTCAAACCTATCATACATAGAAAAAATTTATTCTCTTTGTCTCTAAGTCTCTTTGTCTCTCTCAGTTTTATAAATACATACATAAATACACACACACAGAGAGGCGCTCAAGCACACAAGTCTGTTTATCTGTGATAGTCTGGAAAAAAATACACTAAAATGTTAACAGTGATTTCTCCATAATGGGATTATGATGATTTTTTAAATACTCTTGTTTTTGAGTTTTGCCTTTAATAAGCATATATTACTTTTATAATCAGGAAAAAAACAACATTGGAACACCTGGGTGGTTCAATCCGTTAAGCATCTGCCTTCAGCTCAGGTCATGATCCCAGGGTCCTGAGATCAAATCCCGCATCAGTCTCCTTGCTCATAGGGGAGCCTCCTTCTCCCTCTGCCTGCCACTCCCCCTGCTTGTGCGCTCTCTCTCTCTCTCTCTCTCTCTCTCTCTCTCTCTGACATAAATAAGTAAATAAAAATCTTTAAAGAAAAAACATAAATTATTGGGGCACCTGGGTGGCTCAGTCGGTTAAGCATCTGCCTTCAGCTCAGGTCATGATCTTGGGGTCCTCGGATCAAGCCCAGGCATTGGGCTCCCTGCCCAGTAGGGAGTCTGCTTCTCTCTCTGCCCTTCACCCCACTCCTGCTCTTTCTCTAAAATATATAAATAAAATCTTTAAAAAACCACATAAATTACTTTAAAAAATCTTCAATGTCTCCCCATCACTTGCAGAGTAAAGTATAAATTTCTTTTTTTTTTAAGATTTTATTCGTTTATTTGACAGAGAGAAACACAGCTAGAGAAGGAACACAAGCAGGGGGAGCGAGAGAGGGAGGAGAAGCAGGCTTCTCGCTGGGCAGGGAGTCTGATGTGGGTCTCAATTGGGGGCTCGATTGAGGGCTCAATCCCAGGTCTCCTGGATCATGACCTCAGGCGAAGGCAGTCGCCCAGCCGACTCACCCAGGCGCCCCAGAGTAAAGTACAAACTTCTAAGCACAGCACAGGCCCTCCATTATTTGACCTATGCCTATCTCTCTAGCCTAATTTCCTATCCTGTAACCTCCCCATTTTTCTTCAGCCAGGCCGAATTACCTAAAACATAGGTCATTTTGCCTCTGATCTATTGCAAGTTGGTCTGACTTCAACCTCTTGGTTAGGACCCACTCATGCAGAACCCCACTACCTTTGCATTACCACTTTACCTCTGATATGGTGCTATTATTTTTTAAAAGATTTTATTTATCTATTTGACACAGAGAGAGAACAAGCAGGCCCTAGGCAGAGGGAGAGGGAGAAGCAAGCTGCCCCTGAGCAGAGAGCCCCACCCAAGTGCCCCTGCTGCTATTATTTTATTTATCTAGAGTATTGCAATTACTCATTTACATCAACATTTCTCCGTTTATGTTGTGAGTGTCTTGAGGAGATACATGCAAGTAAAACAATCTTTCTTTTATTTTGTTACCAAATATTTTCCAACATAAACAGCTGTTGTGATTTTTAACAAAGTATTCATTCATTAAAATGGAATCTGAATCAGTCTCCTTGCTCAGCGGGGAGCCTGCTTTTCCCTCTCCTTCTCCCTCTGCCTTTCCCCCTGCTTGTGTTGTCTCTTTCTGTGTCAAATAAACATAATCTTTAAAAAAATGTTACCAAATCCATAGTACCTTTTCTATGATTTATATTTTTTCACTTCATACACAAAAACCATCATGTGGGTGTCTATAAAATATTTTATATTAAAAAGTCCTCATAGATCTTTATGAATTTATATGGAAAGAGAGCTAAAGTATTTTTCAAAGTGAGAAAGTCATGGCTCAGAAAAGTATGTATAGCTTAGATTAATCCTATGTGTATAAAAAAAGTATAAACATTTCTTTTTGACTGGGAAAATACATGGAAAATAGAAATGCAAGAAAGTGGTCATAATTGTAACCAGAGGGAGAGATTTTTCTCTTTATACCCTTGGATATTTAATTTCTTTCCCCCATGAGCAGGGAAAAAATGTTTTTCAAGAATAGAGGTAATATTTCTGTTGTCATAGTAGAGGTGTTACTTATTCTCAAAACGTTTGGGAACAATTGGTCTAGAAATGTCCGATATAGTAGCCACTAGCCATATGTGACTATTTAAATTTTAGCTGATTAAAATTAAGTCGAATTAACAATTCAGTAACTCAGTTGCATTAATCCTATTTCAAGCCCTCAATGGTCCCATATGTATAGCCAGTAGTTACTGTACAAAATAACAAATAACATTTCTTCTTTTTAAAAAGATTTTATTTGACAGAGAGAGTACAAAAAGGGGGAGACTCCCCACCGAGCAGGGAACCCTACCTCAGGACCTCAGGACCCCAAGATCATCAAGATCATGGCCCAAGCCGAAGCCAGACATTTAACTGTCTGAGCCCCCCAGGCGCCTCGCAAATAACATTTCTACCCTTGCAGAAGTTCCTACTGGACAGTGCAAGTCTAGATCACTGTGTCCTCACATAATGAGGTGCCAGCTAGGACACCTTGAAACCCTGAGTGTGAATTACTTAGTGGGAACGAACTACAAACACCAATCAGTTGAGCCTTGTACCTCTTGATTAACCACAGGGCTAGTTTGGCATTACTGAAAAATGAAGGCGCCTACCTAATTGGCATCCTACAGAATATAGAATCAGTCTGATCTGGAGGCCTACAATGTATCCATGGCAATAATGGCACCTGTTGAATCTCTTTGTGAATCACAGGAACAATAGTGGTATTTGGATGGCTGGGTCCCCTGGTTACCATGGAAATAGGTGGTTACAATTGTATTTAATCAAACAAACTAAGTTATCAATCCCCTTCTCCCCCACCCCTTTCCGTAACCATACCATAACCACAGACACAGTGTAACTGTTTCAGTTGGGCTTCAGGAGTAGACCTGGCAGCAGAAGCAAGTAGAAATCTAAGTATGGAGTGTCAGAGGGCAAGCCCTAATGAGGAAGTGTGAAAAAAGAAACATGGCGGGGCATTTTTTCAGAAGGAAAAGGCTAGATCTACCACACGGAATACAATGACATTGTTACTCTTGCTTCTTGCACAGGCGCAGTGCGGGAGTTCTCAGAGCACGCCTACGCGCACGTTTTCGCCCCTTCTCTTCTCTTTCCACTTTCCTCTCTCTCCTTTTTTGCCCTCTTCTTTGCCTCTACCATCGCTTGGTTTTTCAGTGTTTCCGTTAGCCCGATTATGCTCTCCTTCCAACCCTCCATCCCCCTCCCTACCTCTTTACCCCCTCCCCCTTCCTTTTCCGTCTCTAGCGGACAGAAATTTGCGCATGCGCATTAAGTAGAACGCCTCGCTCTTTGTCCCCATCTGTCGTTCGCACAAACTCAAACCTTTCGCGTTCGGTAGCCAATAGGATAGAAGAAATGGCGGAAAAAGGATTCCGCCTCTGGAGATAAACCTTGATTGGCAAGATAGATAACCAATCAAGGACGCCAGTTTGTACCCCTTGGGAGGCACCGAGCTCCGTCGTCTCGTTTCCGGCGGTCGCGCGCTCTTTTCTCGGGACGGTAGAGGCCGTGTAGCGTCGCCGTTACTCTGAGGAGAGAACAGTCGGTAGAGGGTGAGTTTTGAGACGACTTAGTTCTTGTTTGAGAGGAGAGTAGGATTTTTTGCGACAGGAGGCTAGGGCGAACCTAGATTTGGAGGGAGGTTGGCCGTTCGTTCCGAGGCCCCTTGAGGCCTTGTCCCCACCGCCACACGGCCTCTTCAGCCCACCCGCGGGGGCCCATCGCTCTCAGCTCGCCTTGCTTTCTGCTTTAACCTGGCCCTTGTTACCTTTCCCGCCCCGTTTCTTTGTGCGACTCATCTTCGATTCTGATCCCTGTCAGTAAGTTCCCCAGCCCTTTAGCCGCACTGGGCCTGCGGGTGTGGGGTCTATTATCCGAGAGCCCTGAAGTCGCGCCTGGAGGAGGAGGCGCTTTGTCGGTGCTCCTCCTCTCAGCCTCGCGAGGCCATTAATTCAGAATGAGAAATGCCCCCCCCCCCAACGATATTTCTTTGTCAAAACTCTAAGCTGGGAAGTTCATCTGCTAGTCCAGACCCCGCGGCCTCCCTAGTCAGATTCCTGTATGCCTTTTCTTTATTTCTTTTTTTTTTCTTAAGTCTTGTTGCCTAGCTACTCGACCCATTGATAGCATCACTTTTTAAAATGAAAATTAATATTATGGATTTCGTATGGGGTATTTTCCACTCGGGGAAACTACTGTCAACTGAAACCTGTCTTTGTGTTCGTAACGGAGAAGTTGAGGTTAGAGACGACTTGGAGGTAACTTTGCTATCTTCAACCGAAGTTGAGGTAGGTGTAGAGGTAGGGTTGTCAGGTAAAATGCCGGACAAATTAGGATTTCACATAGACACAAATTATTTTTAGTATACGTTGCATGGGATTTAATTACTAAAAGATCATTGTTAAAGTCCGAAATTCAAGTTTAACTTTACATTGTGTATTTTTATTTGGTAAATCTGGCAACTCTCCTGGGGGGTACTGGCTAGATTTATACTGTGTCTTTGTCCAACTTCTTTGTTATTAAATGAAAGGTCTTTTTTTTTTAAAGATTTTATTTATTTGACAGAAAGAAACACAGCCAGAGAGGGAACACAAGCAGGGGGAGTGAGAGAGGGAGAAGCAGGCTTCCTGCCGAGCAGGGAGCCCGATGTGGGACTCGATCCCGGGTCTCCAGGATCATGACCTGAGCCGAAGGCAGTCGCCTAACCAACTGAGCCACCCAGGTGCCCCATTAAATGAAAGGTCTTAAGAAACTCCTGGAAAAGTACCTTACCATATCATTGCATTCTACAGCTTTCAGGCAGGTCCACATCCATGCAACCATCCAGGTCGGTAGATTTTTTTTTACCAGATTTCCCCCACTCCCCTCAGCTTCCACTTGAAAAGTTGATCCTTTTCCTGAAAATATTTCAAATATGTGTGATGTACTGTTTGGTTTTGTACCTAAACCACATTTATGCAGTCATACTGTGTCCAGTAGCCCCAGTCTTTCTAAATGAGCAGTACATATTTTCTTTCAAAAGCAGTCCTTCATCGGAGTTAGTCTTTGGGGCACATACGTACACAAATCCTTGATGCTGATCTTTGTGCTTAGTTCTTAGAGGCCCAATGCTTAGGGGGACAGTGAATTTATTGCTCATGAGATATTTCTGCACATATTTCCGTATTATGTTGGTGGTCATCATCAGAAATGAGAGATAGGGACAGTACTTACTGAGTACTTGCTACTTTGTCAGCACTGTTTTAAGTGATTTATACAATATTTAGGCTTCATCATTGAATGCCTTTTTGGGGAAGAGTAAACTGGAAGGAAGGATTGTAAAGATTAGCATTGTGGAGACCTTTATTCAAAAACATAAAGGTAGGCAATTTGGTTGTAAAAAAAATTTTTGCTAGAATCCAAAAGAGAGGAGGAAGAATGTAATTAATGATATTTGTCTAACTACAGCATCAGCTGAATGCAGAAATATGGATAGTGGTTTCCAGCAGGAACAAGCGCTGTGTACACAATCTCATTTAGTCCTTAAAATAACCAGCCCCATGAAGTTGCCGTTGTTACCCACTCCTTACAGGTGAAAAAACTGAGGCTCAGAAGTTAGGTGACATGGCTAGTCAGTTTGTTGGACTCTAAACTTTGAAATCAAGGTGAGTTTGATTACTAAGCTTGTAGCATAGTGATGAGAATGAGCTTTAGAGTTAAATAAATGCGAGTTCCACTCCTTGCTCCATCACATTTGGGTAACCCTAGATGGGCATCAGTTTTCTTATCCAGGAGAATAATAGTTTTGAGCTCTAAGTGAGATAGTGCAGACTTAGCACAGTGTCTGGCATATAATGATTGGTAAATATCTGATATTATCATCTTAACTACCAGGCTTTCTAAATAAAAAATAACCTCCCTTGAAGTTACCTTACATGGTTTAGAACCTCCTAGTACTTTTTCTTCAAGGAGGTAGATCATTTCTACTAAGAATTTGTAAAGTGGCCTTTTTGAAAAGGAGTGAAGTTTGGTTACGATGTATATACACAGAGTTTTTAATATTTGTTTGTTTGTTTTTTTAAAGATTTTATTTATCTGACAGAAACACAGTGAGAGAGGGAACACAAGCAGGGGGTGTGAGAAAGGGAGAAGCAGGCTTCCTGATCCCTGAACTCCAGGATCATGACCTGAGCTGAAGGCAGTTGCTTAATCAACTGAGCCACCCAGGCGCCCCTTTACTATTTCAGTTTTGAGTGGATCGATAAGGATTCTGATTAGTGTGTAAATATAAATTGTGGATTCCTAATGGAATACAAGATACCAAGGCTGGGGCCACTGACTCCCAGATTAAAGGCTGGAGAAAAAAAGAGGTTCCTTGGATTCTAGCCAGGGGTAAGAAGGTAAGAAAACCCTGTTGGAGAAATGGCTGTGAAGATAACTCAAGTTTCTACTGTAGGCCAATTTGGAGTCAGGGGAAGGGATATGTTTAATAGCTGGGACTAAAATAGTTAAAGATCTGAATATAATTTCAACCTAACCCCATCCCCAACTGTTGCTGGGGTAGACTTCATAAATTTTGTATGTTTTAATTTCCTGTTTTTATGTCTTATTTTTAGAAACATGATTGCCTTTTTTTTTAGAGGAAAAAATGCTGCACTGTGGGTAAGAGTAACAAAGATGCAATTATTCTAATTTTAAGAATTTATTATAAGGGAATAGTCAAAAAGCTATAAGCAAGAAGATACTGCATCATTCTAATAGGAAAAAGGTGAAAACAAATGTCTCATAGTAGGGGGTAGTTTAGAAAGTATATATCCACATGGACTTTGTGTAGCTGTTAAAAGTTATGTTGACATAGAAGTGAAGAAAAACTGAACATACAGTGCTGCAATATAACTGTATTATATTGAAATAATAACATATGTTTTGGAAGGTAAATAAGTAAAGATGGAAATTGTGGGAGAAATATTTACTCATGGATGTGCCTAAGATTTAGCTATGAACATTGTTTATAAATAATGGTGAAAAACTAGGAACAACCCAAGTGTCCAACACAGTAGGTGCTTGGTTGACAGCTGAATACTGTGTCCATTAAAAATTAACGTAGAAGGAAAAAAATAATGTAGAAGATTGAGTGACATAAAAGCTCTTCACCATGTAATAAAGTAGAAAAGGCAGGTTGCAAAACAGTCTTTATAATATTTCATTTACTATACATGCAGATCAATGACTAGAAGGGTAAATAACTGACTTCTGGTGGTGGATTTTTATTTAATTTTTTTTTGTAAGTTTTCTGTATAAAGATACATTTTGTAAAAGGTACCTTGTTAATGAGAAACATAAGATTGATGAAATGATACAAATAAGATTCAAGACCTGGCTTAAGTGTCAACTTTCCATTGAGGCTTACCTCAACTCTGTTTAAAATTGCAGTCTTACCAGGCGTGTGGGTGGCTCAGTTGGTTAAACATCTGCCTTCAGCTCAGGTCGAACCAAGTCCTGCGTGGGGCTCCCTGCTCATTGGGGAGTCTGCTGCTTCCTCTACCCACCCACCCCTGCTTCTGATCTCTTTCATGCTCTCTCTCTCTCAAATAAATAAAATCTTTTTTTCAGAAATTGCAGCCTTACCCATTTCACTCCCTATCGACTTTGCCCCATTTTTTTCTTTATTTTCTAGTAGCACTTACCTCTTATTAAGTACTATGTAATTATTATATGTATTTTTGTTTTACTAGAAGGTCAGCACAGTTGAAGGCAAGAGTCTTTGCTTTGTTCATTGATGCATCTCAGGCACGTATAGTAGTGCCTAGCAAATGTTAAGCATTCAGTGAATATTTGTTGGGTGAATTAATAAAAAAATAAAATTAGTAAATAATGGTCAATAACCTATAAACAGGGCAGTGCCTGCCTTCTGTTCCGAGTCTCCATTCATGCATTTTTGAGGAAAAAAAATTTCCTATTTCTTGAACGTTTCCCTTTTAAAACATCAAACATTTTTTCTAAGATTTTATTTATTTATAAGAGAGAGCACATGTGAGTTGAGGGGGAGCGGACTGGGAAAAGCAGATTCCCTGCAGAGCAGGGAGTCAGGGCTCTGGGTCATAACCTGAGCCACCCAGGTGCCGCAGAACATCAAACATTTTCACATTTACATAGTTTCCATAATTTTTAATGCTGTGTAACTCTCCACTGAATAGATGTACCATAATTTATTAAAAACCATACCTTTAAATTTTGGGTATTTTAAGTCATTTTATTACTGTAAGTTTCATCCCAGTGACTATTTCATGGATGTGGTTTTTAAATTTTAAAATCATATTCTTTGGTGGGGGCAGAGGGAGAGAAATCCGAAGCAGACTCCACGCCAGCACAGAGCCTTAAATGGGGCTGGATCTCAACAGCACTGAGGTCATGACTGAGGCAAGATCAGGAGTCAGATGTTTAACCTACTGAGCTACGCAGGCGCCCCTAAAATTATACCCTTAGGGTAAATTTCTAGGAGTAGAATTTCCTGAGTTACAGAAAACGGTTTGATAGCTCTTGTTATTATTACTTGTTTTATGAAACAAGAATTTGATAATTATGATTTAATTTTGGGGGGATATGATAAGAAATGTATTAGGAAAACTTTTATATACCTAAAAGTATTCTCATATACCCATCATCCAGAATCAATAGTTATCAAGTCATTGTCATATTTTCTTCATCTGAGAAGTCAGTTTTCTCTATTTTAGAGGAATCATAGAATGTTACCAATAAATGTTCACGAAAAGGTCCTTCTCTGCATTTTTGCTTAAGCTAAATTCTGACTAGGTCTTGTGTTTAGGGAGAGAATTTAGGATTGGGTTTGCCCTTTCATTACTGGCCAACTGTCCTTAAATGAGGAAGATTGACCTCAGCTTCTTAACTAGATCAATTAGAAAATTTTCATTTTAAAGCCATCAACTTTTGAATTCATTCTGGATTATACCAAGAATTTTCATTTTGTTTTAATCTTATGTTAATTTTTAGATGAGTTTAACATGATTATATATTCATCTTTTTATTTGATGCTTTCATTGCTTTAGTAGTCATTTATCTTTATTGTGATTAATAGCCATATTTACTGAGTGCTTACTATATTTCAGTACTGAGCTAGTGTTTTCACATGTTTATGAATCCTCATAGCCATCTTGAGAGATAGGTATTTTTATTATCCCCTTTATAACAGCTTAAATTTGTGCAGAAGTGATTTACTAAGTAGTATATAGCTAGTGAGTACTAGGACCATGCTTCAAATCTAAGTATGTCTAACTCCACAGCCCATACTTTTTCTACTGTTCATTCCACAATATCTGCTGTTGGTTAGGACTGCAGAGTGCCAGATAACAAGATTTAATAGTCTTTGTCCTTGTGATAAGTAGAATCTATTTCCCTCATTATGTTTTAATACTATGATAGGGCCAATTTTAGGCAGTAGCTTCTTTGGGGAAAGTAGTTTCCAATTAATGGATAGAGTTAGTGAACTGGAAGTTTCTTCAGGCTACTCTTATGTAAGCTGTTCTCATTTAGTACTTCTCTAGTTTCTGTGTGCAACATAACGCTAATGTCTAGTGGTTTTTAGGGTTTTGAGTGGTATAGCTTTGCCATACTTGTTTATAATAACCAGTTGTTGAATCTGGTGAAAGCCAGGATATCAGAGATGATTAGTGACCTATAAATCATCAGGAAGGTGACTGATTAGCCCTGAATGTATTTAACAGTTCACATTTTCCTTTTAGGGTGCAAAGATGCAGAGCAATAAAACCTTTAACTTGGAGAAGCAAAACCATACTCCAAGGAAGCATCATCAACATCACCACCAGCAGCACCACCAGCAGCAACAGCAGCAGCCACCACCGCCACCAATACCTGCAAATGGGCAACAGGCCAGCAGCCAAAGTGAGTACATGCTTGTAGGGGGTTAAGAATAGGTTCCCTCTTGGGAAAGGTTTCTTGGTTTTTAGATTTGTCTCTTGGACTTACAAAGGGATAACCCTTTGTGGCACAGCTTTTGCTTTTTTTTCCCCCTATTTACCTCTTAATACTTCTTAGGATAGAAAAAGGGTGATACTGAAACAAGAAGCAGACATGTTGGATAGCAGAGGAGTACAAGTTGCTGTGCTGTGTTGGCATATTCTGCTAAACAGATGTCTGTGTTTTACCTTAGAGGTAATCATCAGATGACTGGTAGTTAGAAAATACAGAACAAGTCTTTAACTGGAAAAGAAGTCTGATACTGAGTATTATACTTTCAGGCTGGGTTCTGTGTCAACCCATTTTTAATCAGAGTAAACATTCTTCATAGGTGTGTTCCATTTATTCAGTAAACTTTGTGTACCTATTGTGTGCCTCTGAAACTAGAACCAGCCTCAACACTCTAATTTCCAGAGGTCCCTACAAAGACTACTGTTTCCTGATCTATTTCCTTTCATTCCATTAACCCAAGCATGAAAGAATGGGAACTGTTAAAGTTTTGAAGATTGGTGAGAGATTGGGAAAATGGAGCAATTATGTTTCAATTTTATTTTATTTTATTTTATTTTATTTTATTTTATTTTTTAAAGATTTTATTTATTTATTTGACAGAGAGAAACACAGCCAGAACACAAGCAGGGGGGACTGAGAGAGGGAGAAGCAGGCTTCCCGCTGAGCAGGGAGCCCGATGTGGGACTCGATCCCGGGTCTCCGGGATCATGACCTGAGCCGAAGGCAGTTGCTTAACCAACTGAGCCACCCAGGCGCCCCTCAGTTTTATTTTTTTAAAGATTTTATCTGAGAACAAGTGAGAGTACACGAGTAGGGGGAGGGGCAGAAGGAGAGGGAGAAGGAGACTCCTCACCTAGCAGGGAAGCCCAATGTGGGGCTCAGTCCCAGGACCCTGGGATCATGACCTGAGCCAAAGGCAGGCACTTAACCTACTGAGCCATTCACAAACCATCCTGTGTTTCACATTTAAAAAACTGACCTCTTGTGACCTAAGTCTCCTTGACTTGCTTAATTTTCTCTTTGACCAATATCTTCTGTATTGCCTTTTTGTCTCATAATCCGGGTGGCTCTTGACCCTATTGAGAGGTAATCCCAGTTGTCTGCATACTGCTTTCACATTTTAAGGTGCAATTTACTGATAAGTGGTTAGTGGATAGATTACATTGGGAAATAGTGTTTGACTTCTACAGCAATTAGGTTTCCTAATCTAGCAGCAGTTGTAGCTCTCTGAGAATGTGACTATAGGTCTCTTCGCCCAATCTTTTGAGTGACTGTGTGTATTCTCTCAGATGAAGGCTTGACTATTGACCTGAAGAATTTTAGGAAACCAGGAGAGAAGACCTTCACCCAACGTAGCCGGCTCTTTGTGGGCAATCTTCCTCCTGACATCACTGAGGAGGAGATGAGGAAACTATTCGAGAAATATGGGAAGGCAGGCGAAGTCTTCATTCATAAGGATAAGGGCTTTGGCTTTATCCGCTTGGTGAGCAACCATGGGCTTTTAGAGTATGTACTCTAAAAGGTGGGGAAGTCGGGGAATGATGGATATGGAAAAAATAGCTATAGTTAGTAGAACAGGCATTTTTATTTTTCCTCATAGGTTTTTGTTTTGTTTCAAGGACAACATCGATTTATTTGTGTAGGACACTGAGACTAAAGTATGCCCTTTGGAACTTTTGTTTCAATTGGCAAATTTCAAACATACAGAGGTAGACATAATAACATAATAAATCTATATATACTTGATGCCCAGCTTCAATAATGATCAACTCGATTTTATTTTATCTTAGTAATTATTAAAGTTTATATAATTTGTTTCTTAAGTTCTTGTCTGTGTATTGTCTTGCTTAAGAGTTTTTTAAAACTGAAAGGACAGTTTTATTCCTGTCTGTTTTTAAAAAAATTTTAAGTTGTGCTAAAATACATGTAAAATTTATTTACCATTTTAAGCATAGATATTTTTCATAAAAACTGATTTGATTAGGAAACTTGTTTAAGTCCTACATTAACTTCTCTAGGCATTATCTACATAAAAAGGAACATAACGTGTTAGCAAGTTACTAGATATGGTGGTCAGAACTAGTTTTTTTTTATTTTTTTATTTTTATTTTTTTATTTTTTTTAAAGATTTTATTTATTTGACAGAGAGAAACACAGTGAGAGAGGGAACACAAGCAGGGGGAGTGAGAGAGGGAGAAGCAGGCTTCCCGCTGAGCAGGGAGCCCGATGTGGGACTCGATCCTGGGTCTCCGGGATCACGACCTGAGCCGAAGGCAGTTGCTTAACCAACTGAGCCACCCAGGCGCCCCTAGTTTTTTTTTATTTTTAAAGATCTTATTTATTTGACAGAAACACAGCTAGAGAGGGAACACAAGCAGGGGGAGTGAGAGAGGGAGAAGCAGGCCTCCCGTCGAGAAGGGAGCCCGATGTAGGGCTCGATCCCAGGTCTCCAGGACCATGACCTGAGCCGAAGGCAGTCGCCCAACCAACTGAGCCACCGAGGCGCCCCCAGAACTAGTTTTCATTCCATATCTACCACTAACTCAAGATTACATGGGCAGGTCGTTTTTTCTGGAGTTCGAGGTTCCTCTTTAGTAATGTGAGAAGGGGTTCCCATTAGGGTCAATGGTTTTGAAGAGGTCTCATGAGGGGCATACATGATTCTCGTTAAACTTGTATGTAGCTAGCTGAAATTAAAATATTCTGGCTGTTGTATTGTAAGGGTAGGTTTTAGGTTGGTCATTGTCCCAAAGATTTGTTACCACTTAGGAGAATAATGTGTAATATTGATGACCATGTAAATGGTATTGACTTCTAGAATTTTCTGTTGATTTATTGCAAGGCTATCAGACCAAACTATTCAGAAGAGTTATCTGAAACATGGAATTTCTATTCTTTCAGTACTAATCAAGGTTTCTTTGTGTATTGCCAGGGTTTGGGGGCGGGCAGACATTTTATGTTGGGCTGTGCTACTCTCAACTCTTGATGGCTGTGCATGTGGTCTTTGTGAAACTCAAGTTATTCTAACTTTCCTCTGCTTCCTAGGAAACACGAACCCTAGCGGAGATTGCCAAAGTAGAACTGGATAACATGCCACTCCGTGGGAAGCAGCTGCGTGTGCGCTTTGCCTGCCATAGTGCATCCCTTACAGTCCGAAACCTTCCTCAGTATGTTTCCAATGAACTGCTGGAGGAAGCCTTTTCGGTGTTTGGCCAGGTGGAAAGGGCTGTGGTCATCGTGGATGATCGAGGAAGGCCCTCAGGAAAAGGCATTGTTGAATTCTCAGGGAAGCCAGCTGCTCGGAAAGCTCTGGATAGGTGCAGTGAAGGCTCCTTCCTGCTCACCACGTAAGTGTGGGGATGCTTTTGGAAATAGACCTTAGATTGCTATTTCCTTCGGTAGTGTGGGAACGTGGCCTCTAGGAACCATGTTTTTGTGTTCACTTAAAGACTTTGGATACTAACAGCTTTCTAGTAGGGTCTTCAATGTAATATTAAATTAATGGAAATAGCATGAGGATTAAAGAAATCTTTCAGTCTTCTAAGAGGTTGTTTCATTGGTGTTAGATCTCCCCTTTGAAGTCTTAGAACTCTGAAAAATTGTTTGGTGCATGCAGCATTTCTGTGTTTACTTCAAGTCATTGTCTGGAGTTTTATATTTTCTGCACTTAAGTATCCTATCTCTTACTTTGAACATTTTTAAAGCTGTATTCTGAGATTTAAAGCCTCATTCCATCCTGTCAGCCCCAGATTCCACATCATGCCATTTAAAGAACTTGGTTACTTGGGGCTGGGTGTAAAAACTGCTTCAGAAATATGTTTAATTGTCCAGTTCCGAACCCTAACTACTTTATTGTGCTAGTGGCAGGTGTAAAAAAGAAGCTTGCTGTAGGGTCTAATTTGATTGACACTGAGCTTCTTTCTGTCAGATTTCCTCGGCCGGTGACTGTGGAGCCCATGGACCAGTTGGATGATGAAGAGGGACTTCCAGAGAAGCTGGTTATAAAGAACCAGCAATTTCACAAGTATGTGGTTCTAATAGATTCCCTGTCAGGTGCTTGTATATTCTTAAGGAAGCTTGTAAAGGGATATGTGAAAGAGGCAGGTCTTTCCTGTAGGTATTCACTGGCAGCCATAACCTTGGCCCTCAGGAGGAATGCAGTGCTTTAGTTGGGGGGATCTTGGACACAGTTTTAATAACCCAGGAACCTTGTCTATAGGGAGCGAGAGCAGCCACCCAGATTTGCACAGCCTGGCTCCTTTGAGTATGAGTATGCCATGCGCTGGAAGGCACTCATTGAGATGGAGAAGCAGCAGCAGGACCAAGTGGACCGCAACATCAAGGAAGCTCGTGAGAAGCTGGAGATGGAGATGGAGGCTGCTCGCCATGAGCACCAGGTCATGCTAATGAGACAGGGTGAGTGTAGGCTTGTAGGTAGGTCTTCAACGTAGAACAAGAACAAAATGACTTCAGGAATTTTTTGTATCAATTGGTAGAGAAAGGCCTAAATCTCTGCTTTTATTCTCTGAAATATTTTGTTGATCTTGGTAGGCAAATGAGCTTGGAGATGTGACAGAGAATACTGGATTCTGTGGAGAAGGAAATAATAGGTTTGACTTCATTTTTGGAATCTGGATAGTTCAGATGGCCACTCAGGGATTATATATCCCGTTTGCTTTCTGGATCTTTATTTATGGAAAATTATCGGGTCTATATGAGGAGAATGAAGAGTACTCTGAATCAGTCTGTTTTTCTAGATTTGATGAGGCGTCAAGAAGAACTTCGGAGGATGGAAGAGCTGCACAACCAAGAAGTGCAAAAACGAAAGCAACTGGAACTCAGGTAACGAACTCTCAAACATTTGAAATCGTTTTTCTCTGACAACTACAAGAGGTGATGTTTCATTCCTTTTTTCTACTATCATGCTACCTCATGTATTTGTAAAATTTCCTGAATGTTTCTCAAGTTCTCCCCTTGGATGGGAAACGTTTCAGGGGCCCATGATTCTAGGAATTACCCAGGGCTGCATGCTGGTGTTGGGAGGCTCCTTTCCAAAAGGAGAACTTTCTTCCCCTGAATGATATGTTTGGCTTGCTGTAGGGTTGGAGACTTTTAACAGTGAGTTTCTTGGGAAGCTGTGATAGTTTTCAGTAGGCTCTTGATCTCCTCTGTTAGGATAATCTCAAGTTCTGGAATGTCTCTGCTAAATACCTTGGTGACTCTCTTTAGGCAGGAGGAGGAGCGTAGGCGCCGTGAGGAAGAGATGCGGCGGCAGCAGGAAGAAATGATGCGACGGCAGCAGGAAGGATTCAAGGGAACATTCCCTGATGCGGTATATCTCCCATGTGCCCATGATGTACCAGGCCAGTCATGATAAGGCAAACCCACTATAGTTGTCCACTAGGACTATAAAACATACCAGGTTATGATTAGTTTTTGTATTCTGTGAAACTCCTTTTAGAAAGCATTCATAGGAAGGAAAGGTAAGATTTGAAGGGTAGTTCTTCTTGCCTCACAGGCAATTTAGGGTGAAGAGGTAGGGCCAGTGTTACACTGTTTAGACTCAGTGACTGCATGATGAGACATCCAGTCCTATAGCAACCTTAACTAGTTCTCTGATGTCCTTGGAGTTGTGCAGATTGAGGTCCTAGAAGTCAGCTATCTCTCTTCTTGCCTTTTATCTCTTCTGTTCTAGTAGGAGATTCTGACTTGTATTCTTGTAATTCTAACCTTGAACTCAACTGCACAACCAGCAAGGAGATGTTGGTTTTCCTTAGTTTGGCCTGAGGATACTTGGAATGTGTTATCACTCTATTGCTTCCCTTAGTGTGGTCCTCGGTGTATTGTGAATGGTAGAGTGCAGTACTGTCTTGGACTGTCTTTGAGTATTTCTTATTTTTCAGAGAGAACAGGAGATACGGATGGGCCAGATGGCTATGGGAGGTAAGGACTTCGGAGGTTAATGGTTCTGATTTCCTTTTTTGTATCATTTTTGGTGAACTGTGTGGCTTCTCAGACATAGTCCAGATTTAAGGGGGCTGACATTTCTGTCAGAGCATCGTTTTTGGGGGGTGGGTGACACGTCCTTAGCTCAGAGATCTTATTGAATTGTTTTCTCTTGCACAGAAAGAGACTGATAGTGTCTGTTTCCAGTGCTGATCACACTATTCTGCTTTAGGTGCTATGGGCATAAACAACAGAGGGGCCATGCCCCCTGCTCCAGTGCCAGCTGGTACCCCAGCTCCTCCAGGACCTGCTACTATGATGCCAGACGGAACTTTGGGATTGGTAATACACTGCAGAGCCTTACAGTAATTCTGAATGGTGATAGGAGAAAGGACTTTACTTTCAGTCCCTGTGCCCCCCACAGTTTTGCTACAGATAATCAGGTTTTAGACCACTTTTCCATTAAATGTAACCTCAAGGTTTTGATTTTTGAGTTTTGAGCAAACCCAGTCTCAAACTAGACTTTATCCAGGAGTTAAGAAAATGCCTTTGACTGGCCTGTCTGACTGTTTAGTTGCCACTCTGGGTTAATGGGGGTAACGGGTTTTTTTGTTGTTGCGTGTTGTTTTGTGTTTTTTTTTGAGGGGGGGAAGCAATGAAAGTTAGGTATTATCACATAAAATAGGAATCCAAAAGGCTTTATGGCTCATACTAAGTTCTAGTTCTGGTGCCAAAATTTTAAAACTGGGTGGGCTTAAGGTTGCTGAAGAGGGATGGCTAGTCCTTATCCATATACTTAGTTCAAGAAAAGGAAGTTAAGTAGAACTTACTCAGTCTGGGAATTTACCGTATAATACTGTTTAATCGGTAGGAACTGGGATAAAAAGAAAGGTAGGCTAGTTGGGTGGGTCTGTAATTCAGACAGCCTTCTTTTCAGGGATGTCTGCTAGGGTTTTAAAGAGGCTTAGTCACCCTTAACATAAGAGCTTTGGGGTGGGAAAGGCCTCCAGGGGGAGGATTACAAATGGGTGGGAAGCTTGGGACATAGGTTCTATTGTAACACTCCTCTCTTTTTCTCTTCTAAGACTCCACCAACAACTGAACGCTTTGGCCAAGCTGCTACAATGGAAGGAATTGGGGCAATTGGTGGAACCCCTCCTGCATTCAACCGTGCAGCTCCTGGAGCTGAATTTGCTCCAAACAAACGTCGCCGATACTAATAAAAATTTCAATGTCTAGTTTCCCAAAAACCCTTAAAGGAAAGACCCTTTTTGGACTAGCCAGAATTCTGCCCTGGAAAAGTGTTAGGGATTCCTCTCAATAGTTAGGTCTTCTTGCCTGTACTACTCTGAGGGAGTTTGCTGGAGGCTGAGGGCAAGGGAGGGGCGATATTTAACAAATCAGTTCAGTGTGGTATATCGTTTAACTATTCGATTCTGTGTGGTGCATTCCTGAAGTTTCATGTGATTGTTGAGGGCCTGGGGTGGGGGTGGGAACCATGGCAAAATGGATCCATTTAGAGCCCCCATTAATCTTGATCATTCCATTCTTTGTCCATCCTGTTCTGTTCTGTTTGGTTTCTCATTATACCCCCCAACCCCAGAGACACTGCCACATAAACCACAAAAACAAATCCCCCAATGACCTTAGCCCCATTGTTCCATTCACTCACAGGTGGGAATTCAGGCAAATGTCCACAGAGGTCACAGACAACATACATGCGGTTCTGTTATATCCTATATATTATCCCTTCATGTCCTAAGGAAGACATTTTCTCTTAGAGATTTTCATTTTAGTGTATCTTTTAAAAATCTTATGTTAAGTTGCCTCCATCTTTTTTCTTGGGTTAGGACAACCCAGGAATGGCCCTTTTGTGTCTATGATGTTGCTGTTCACAGCTTTTCTTGATAGGCCTAGTACAATCTTGGGAACAGGGTTGCTGTATGCTGAAGGTCGGACAGTAGCTCTTAGCCTTGCCTATCTTAGGTAGTTATGCTGTGCAGTTTTTTTTATTGGTGTACCATGTTTGATTTGTCCCTGGTTATCTTTGGAGTTTTTCTGAGAAATGGAGCAGTAATACAGCATCAACTTATTAAAATACGTTTTAAGCCTTTTAATTTTCTGTGCTATTTTTGAAAGGGAATGGAGGGAGGGGAGTTCTGTCTCAAGAAATAATTATAGGTTCAATAAGGATAATCCTTCATTACCTTTTGCTCAAAAGAATGGAATTATCCATTTAGGCAAACTTGGGGAGGTTGGATGCATACTATGACTTAACATGGTTGACAAAGATTGGTGCTATTGGTACACAGAGCAAGGAGGATGAGCAGAAAGCTGCTGCTTTGAAAGAGGAAGAAAATGAGCTGGAGAAATGGGTACCTTCATTGAGCTGGGAGGGGTCTCAAAATTGGGATTCATTTCTGAGCAGCTGCTGGTATGTCAGAGGCTTGGAATTGGCCTGGTAAATCTAAAACTGTCTCAGCAGTGGTTAGCTGACCTCACCCAAGTTCCAAGCCCTAGTCTGCCTGATCCTTTTTTCTTGAGCCACAGCTAAAATGCTCCTGAGCTCTCTCCTATTGGTTGAGAAGACCAACTGAAGTTCCCTTGCCCATGTTAGGAGGTCTACGCCTCCTGAACTAAAGATAGAAACAGCTGGCCCTTGCAGGCGGCTAAAAGCCTCCAGACTAAGAGGTGTTCCCTACTCGGCAGCCAGACTCCTTGAAATACCCTTTCAGTAATTGTACCAACAGCCTCCATGTCTCTACTCTGCCATAACAAAGGCTGTGGGCAGCATTTTGACCCCAATGCCAACCTTCCTGGTGAGTAATTCTGACTTTGCCAGGGTGTTCCGTGAGTGCTGGGGGAATGGTCAGCTGTGGGCAGAATGTTAAAGGAGCAGTGAAATTGAGTGTATCTGCCCTAGTTTAATTAGTCTGGGTAGTCTTCAGTCTTATATTCTAAAAATCCATGAGCATGTAAATCTGGGGGAGAAGTAAGAGAAGTGATATTTGGTATAGTTGCCTTTCCTTGATCCTTCTGGTATCCACAGATTCCTGTTGCCATCACCCTGGGGTCCCGATCTTTCACGATGCACTTAAGGTGAGGAGTAGGCAAGAGGGGATAGCAAGAGCATTTCCCAGAGGAACTATACCCAGGAATCTAAGCTGAGCTGGGTCTTCTGTTATCAGGGTTGGTCCTGCTGCCGGAAGCGAACTGTAGATTTCTCTGAGTTCTTAAACATCAAGGTAAATTATTTACTTCCTTGGATGCTGTCCATAATAGAAGGATTCTATCCCTAATCCTTCTTTCCTTATCTGTACTAGGGCTGTACTGTGGGACCACACTGTGCTGAGAAGCTCCCGGAGGCCCCTCAACCTGAGGTGCCTGCCACAAGCAGTTCACTTCAGGAGCAAAAACCTCTGAATACGATTCCAAAGTCAGCAGAGACTTTGCGTCGGGAGAGGCCCAAGTAAAGAGGAGAAAGTCCCTGGGTTTTTCCTACATTCATGGAGCTTCCTAGAAGTGATTAATGGGTCACTGGGGTTTGGGGTCTAGAGTTATGAGGAGGGCCAAGTGTCAGGGTCAAGTGTCAAGGTATATTTTAAACCTTAGGGGAAATTTGTATCCAGAAATAATTTCTTTGCTTTAAGGTTGGTATGAGAATGATGAGATAGGTGTTTAGAGTCAATAGAGTAGATAGCCCCTCATAAATACATACTTAGTTGTAATACAAGAGAGATTGTTGAGAATGACCTGATTTTTTTTTCCATTATGGAAAAAAGCTTTAAGATGATTTTTACATCAAGAAAAAAATGCAGTATTGACAGCCAAGAGGCTGTAGAGAATAATTTTGTGGAAATAGCATGAACAACAGAAGAAAGTCACATTAGATCCACAATTAGAAGAGGATGAGGATATGATGCAGTTCTGCAGAGAAATGTTAGATTTAGAGCAACTGTGTAGATGGGCAGAAAACCCCTAGGGATCTCCCCAGGGTTCTGGGACTTGGGATGTCTACAAAAAGGATAATTGGCAGTGGAGTTGCTGCTCAACTTTTCCAACCCTGCCCCAACTTTCACCAGATTTTTCTGACACCACTACCACTGGTGGGAGTGTTGGAACTGATGATCATGGTTAATGGGTCAGAACGAAATCACCCCACCCACATCCCCTAGGTCAGAGTTGCCTCCAAAGCTGCTTCCACTAAATATATCCCAAGCCCTGGAAATGGCATTGGAACAGAAAGAATTAGACCAGGAACCTGGAGCAGGTAAGTAGGACAGGCTTTGCAGACTGGAAGTTAGTGAAAGTGGCAATTAGTTGGAGGGAATAGATTGGTTCCTGACTCTGTTTCCTTTGCCCAGGACTTGACAGTAGTCTGATCCGGACTGGTTCCAGCTGCCAGAATCCAGGATGTGATGCTGTGAGTAAGCTGATAGGGGGTACAAGCATGTGGCCGAGAGATGCTTTTACCTAGGATGATGGTACAGATATGAGGCTATGTGGGGTATATTTTAGAATGACCTGATTCTTCTTCTGATTCTCCTTTACCCATCTTAGATTTACCAAGGCCCTGAAAGTGATGCTACTCCTTGTACCTACCACCCAGGAGCACCTCGATTCCATGAGGGGTGAGAGAGGGGACTGGTAGGGTCTATAAGACCAGTTTCTGCCACTGTTGATAATAAAGTGGGAGTGAGGGGCTCATGGGGAGGGGAAAGGAGATTCAGTTGAATTATCCTCCTACCTCAGGATGAAATCTTGGAGCTGTTGTGGTATCCAGACCCTGGATTTTGGGGCATTCCTGGCACAGCCGGGATGCAGAGTTGGTAGGCATGACTGGGGGAAGCAGGTAAGCCCCAGCTTTCCAGAACTTTTGATTAGAACCCAGTTCCAGAAATCGTTTCCCCCACTTGTACCTCATGGTCAAGCTCTCTATCTCCTCCCTTTTGTACAGACCAAATAAAATTCTGCTCCTTATCCTCAGCAGCCCAGAGGCTTTGCAATATGAAGTAGTATTAATCTTTCTGAGACTCTGTCTCTTCTCTAGACACACCTGAGAACTTCCCTTGGGTTAATAGTTCGTTCTTACCACACACATCTCACATCTTCTTTTTAGCTGCCATCGTCTTGCCGTCATGATTGGCATCAGACAGATTCCCTTGTAGTGGTGACTGTATATGGCCAGATTCCACTTCCTGCGTTCAACTGGGTGAAGGCCAGTCAAACTGAGGTGAGGAATGTCTGATCCTGGATGGGAGGCTGGTGAATTGGGTGATACTACAATTTGACAGGCAGGGTTGCTGTATGCAGCAAACATGTGGGCTCCACAGTCCCCTGAGAGGAAGGTAGAGCTAGTAGGTCAGGGCTATCTGACTCACCTGTGGATGTAGGACTCATACCTCTGGCCTGGTTCTCTGTTGTAATAACTTGTTCTGACCTTCTGGGATTGTTACTACCCCTGTAATTCTTTTCTCTCAGCTTCATGTCCACATTGTCTTTGATGGTAACCGTGTGTTCCAGGCGCAGATGAAGCTCTGGGGGGTAAGTGAAGATAAGGGGCACAGGAGGGGGAGGCAGATGGGGTGAAAAGAAGGGCCAGACTGGAATGAATAGAGGGTGTCTTGAGAGAAGGAATTACAGTGGGAAAGTAGGGGTTTTCTTTCATTTGCTTAGATATTCTTTCTCCCCCTTTCTCTCCCTTTTTTCTTTCTCCTTCTTCTTTCCTCTTTCTCTCTTTCTTACTGTATCATTTTATTCCTCCCCTATCTTGTTTTGGTCACCTTGTATTTATTTTTCTTTGTCATTCATTACTACCCCACCCTGACCCCAATCCCTTTGATTTCCTTTTTCTTCTTCTGTGTTCCTCTATTTTTTCCTCCTCCTCAGGTCATAAACGTGGAGCAGAGCTCTGTCTCCTTGCTGCCATCTCGGGTTGAAATCTCCTTGGTCAAGGCTGACCCAGGATCCTGGGCCCAGCTGGAGCACCCCGATGCACTAGCTGAGAAGGCTAAGGCAGGGGTTGGGTTAGAGATGGATGAGGAAGAATCTGAGGATTCAGATGATGATCTGAGCTGGACAGAGGAGGAGGAAGAGGAGGAAGCAATGGGGGAATAGTGACACCAGTCAAGTATCTAGATAAGACCTCAGTGGTTCCCTTAGAATCTCAGAGACCAGGATATTATGGTTGGCCATGTGGTGTCATTGAGCAGCAGCAGGATGAAGGAGATGAAGGAGGGGAGAACAAAAGTGTCCATACCATGCTGTTTTTTTTCCCTTAAATAAATCTTGTGTTCTGCAGTTTCACATAGTGTCTTTCTCTCACCTCACTAAGATTGTATTCATTATTCATTCCCCCCCAACTTCTGTGTCTTTAACACACATGTGTGAAAATGAGCACATGTACATTCAATATGTTCTTTACAATCACCAGGTAATCTACTGAGTACTTATTGTGTGCCTACTTGTGTATTAGGTGGTTTAGAGCTATCTTATATATATATTCAGTAAGCGCCATACCACTTTTTTTTTTACTTTTTTTAGATTTATTTTTTTTCCCAGTGATTCATCAGTCAGTTTAGAGCTATCTGAGTAACAGAAGACTTATTTGTTCCCCTCAGGAAAATTACAGTCTGGCTGACAAACTAATCTACATGAAATAATAATGAACATTATCAGGTGGTTTAACTGAGTGTTAAATTGTGCGGTACAGTTATTTTTTTAAAGATTTTATTTATTTATTTGACAGAGAGAGAGATCACAAGTAGGCAGAGAGGCAGGCAGAGAGAGAGGAGGAAGCAGGCTCCCTGCTGAGCAGAGAGCCCGACGCGGGCCTCCATCCCAGGGGAGATCATGACCTGAGCTGAAGGCAGAGGCTGTAACCCACTGAGCCACCCAGGTACCCGTGCAGTATAGTTATTAAGAGCTATAGTTGTTGAGAGAGAGTGGAATGATTAATGTGGACTACAGCAGAAAGGGAAAGCTCCATGGAAGAACATTTTTTAACAGTTTCGTTGGGATACAATTCATATGTCATACAATTCACCCTTTTAAAGTGTAAAATTCAGTGTTTTTTTAGTATACTCAGAGTTGTGCAACCACAATCAATTTTCAACACTCCAAAAAGAAACCCTGTACACATTAGCAGTCACTACCAGTGTCCCGTCAAACTCATAGCTGTGGGCAACCACAAATTACTTTCTGACTATGGATTTTTCTGGATATTTTATATGACTGGAATCATATAATACGTGGTCTTTGTAAGAGGCTTCTTTCACTTAGCATAATGTTTTCACGGTTCCTCCCTATTGTAACATGTATCAGTACCTTATTCCTTTTATGGCTGAATAATATTCTATTTTGTGGCTATGCTACATGTTTATTTCATCAACTGAGGTGCATTTGGGTTGTTCCCATTATTCTGAATAATGCTCCTCTGAACATTTATATACAAGTTTTTATGTGGGCTTTTGTTTTCTCTTGACCTGCGTATATACATAGGAGTATAATTTCTGGGTCAAATGGCAGCTTTACCTTTTAAGAAACTACCAGACTGTTTTTCAAAGAGGCTGTACTATTTTACATTCCCATCAGCAGTGTAAGGGTTCCAGTTTATCCACATCCTCAATAACACTTCTTATTTGTCCTTTTTTTAAGAGTGGGAAGTGGAATTTCATTATGGTTTTAACTGCATTTCCCCAATGCTAATGATGTTGGGCATTTTTCATGTGCTTATTGACCATTTGTGTTCTTATTTGGAGAAATGTCTATTCAAATCCTTTGCCCATTTGTTAACTTAGGTTGTCTTTTTATTGAGTTATAAGAATTTTTTAATATATTCTGGAAGACAAATCTCTTGTCAGATAATATGAGTTGGAAACATTTTCTCCCATTCTATGTTTTGTTTTTCTACTTCCTTGATGGTGTCCTTTGGTACACAAAAGTCTTTAACTTCTATGAAGTCTAATTTATCTTTTCTTTGGTTCCTTATATTTTTGATGTCATAGCCAAAAAAAAAAAAAAAAACACATTGCTTAATTCATGATCATGAAGAAGATTCACTCCTGTGTTTTTGAAGGGTTTTATAGTTTTACATTTAGGTATTTGATCCATATTGAGTTATTTTTTGTATGTGGCATGAGGTAGGGGTCCAACTTTGTGTTTTGCATAAAACATAGTTGTCCCAGCCTCATTTGTTGAGAAGGCTATTCTGTTCCCATTGGATTGTCTTGGCACCCTAGTTGAAAATCAATTGACCAACACTGACTAAAAATGTAAGGGGTAAGAAACACATTTTGAATGGAAATTTGTAGGAATGAGAAATTTTGATGAGTATGGAAGAGTGGGGAGAGCCAAGCTGAGGCTGGAAAGTATTTTGCTTTACTTTTTGTGTTTTATTTTAAATTCCAGAAGTAATACATTGTCACTGTAAAATACTCAGTGCAGAAGTATGTAGAGTAAAAAGTAAATGGTCCTCTTTTTTTTTAAAGCTTTTATTTATTAATTTTACAGAGAGAGGGAGAGATCACCAGTAGGCAGAGAGGCAGGCAGAGGGAGAGGGAGAAACAGTCTCTCTGCTCAATGCAGGGCTCAATGACTGAGCCATCCAGGCGCCCCAGTAAATGTTCCTCTTTAAACTGTTTCCAAGATTAGTCCCTTTGCTGTTTGTAACCACTGTTAACATGTCAGACAGGATGTGTTTAAGGGAGAGAAAAAAAAGTTAGTTGAGTGTAGCTGGATTGGGAGGAGGCTAAAATTCTAGATGAAGGATTTTGAACATGATTTAAAAGAAAGTTAGAGGGGCGCCTGGGTGGCTCAGTTGGTTAAGCGACTGCCTTCGGCTCAGGTCATGATCCCGGAGACCCGGGATCGAGCCCCACATCTGGCTCCTTGCTGGGTGGGAAGCCTGCTTCTCCCTCTCTCACTCCCTCTGCTTGTGTTCCCTCTCTGGCTGTGTTTCTCTCTGTCAAATAAATAAAATATTAAAAAAAAAAAAAAAGAAAGTTAGAGGGTGCCTGCGTGGCTCAGTTGTTAAGCATCTGCTTTTGGGTCAGGTCATGATCCCAAGGTCCTGGTATCCAGCCCCACATTGGGTTCCTTGCCTGGCGGGAAACCTTCTTCTCCCTCACCCACTCCCCCTGCTTGTGTTCCCTCTCTCGCTGAATCTCTCTCTGTCAAATAAAGAAAAAAAATATTTAAAAAGAGAGAGAGAGAGTTAGAATTAAATTCAATCTCTGAAACTCATAGCACACTATATTGAATTTAAATAAAATAAAATTTAAAAATGAGGGAAAGGCAGCATAGGCCTTTTAAAAATGTAGATTCTTGGGGCACCTGGGTGGCTCAGTTGGTTAAGCCACTGCCTTCAGCTTAGGTCATGATCCTGGAGTCCCAGGATCAAGTCCCACATCGGGCTCCCAGCTCTTTGGGGAGTCTGCTTCTCCCTCTGACCTTTTCCCCTCTCATGCTCGCTCTCATTCACTAAATAAAATAAAATAAAATCTTTTAAAAATGTAGATCTAAAAAAATTGTTTTTATTTATTCAGAGAAAGAGAGAGTACGAGCAATAATAACATGAGCAGAGGGGAGGGACAGAAAGAGAGGAAGAAACAGACTCCCTGCTGAGCAGGGAGCCCAATGCAGGGCTCAGTCCCAGGACCATGGGATCATGACCTGAGCCAAAGGCAGATGCTTAAATGAGCCACCCAGGGGGCACCTGGGTGGCTCAGTTGGTTGGGCGACTGCCTTTGGCTCAGGTCATGATCCTGGAGACCGAGGATCGAGTCCCACATCAGGCTCCCTGCTCAGCAGGAAGCCTGCTTCTCCCTCTCTCACTCCCCCTGCTTGTGTTCCCTCTCTGGCTGTGTTTCTCTCTGTTAAATAAATAAAATCTTTAAAAAAAAAATAAATGAGCCACCCAGGTGCCCCTACAATGTAGATTCTTTTTTTTTTTAGATTTTATTTTTATTTTTTATTTATTTGACAGAGAGAAACATTGCCAGAGAGGGAACACAAGCAGGGGAGTGAGAGAGGGAGACGCAGGCTTCCCGCCAAGCAGGGAGCTCGATGTGGGGCTCGATCCCAGGTCTCTGGGATCATGACCTGAGCCGAAGGCAGTTGCTTAACCAACTGAGCCACCCAGGCGCCCCTACAATGTAGATTCTTAATCAGAAAAGTGATAACCTCTTGAGTCTCCCTTGAGTCAGATTATTCCCTCAACAGGCTGGCCAGCAATCTGGGAGATTCAAACTCTAAGAAACTTCACACTAGGAGTCTTCACCAAGGCTCAAAATGATCTCAAATTCTTTTCATAGCACCCTTTTCTCTCAATTCAGATTCAAGGAACATAAGGTCTCATTGGGAGCTAGAATTAAGATGAAGGTGGGAGAATTGACATGGGCAACTAAGGAAAGGGGTCACATTATAGCATGGCTGATGATTTGGAGATTGAGGCAAGATTAGGGGATACTGGAGAATGCATCCAAGGAATTCATCTCTATCTCACAGAGAAATTTGATCAGAGTTAAAGGGGCTTCCTGGACTTCCAGGATATTCAGCATTTCTGGCTCATTTCTCTGCTCTCATTCTATGGATTTGAAGTACAAATAAAGTTTCCCCCTTGACCTGAACCTTTCAGGTCCTTCCAAACCCTGGCAGCAGCAGTTTCCTTTTAATGTCATTTTCCTACAGGTGAGTTGACATCAATAGGGACTTTGATGGATATTTAAAAAATTTAGAGGTGTAGAATGCATATAGAAAAGTGCAGAGGGGCGCCTGGGTGGCTCAGTTGGTTAAGCGACTGCCTTCGGCTCAGGTCATGATCACGGAGACCAGGGATCGAGCCCCGCATCGGGCTCCCTGCTCGGCAGGAAGACTGCTTCTTCTCTCACTCCCCTCTCTCACTTGTGTTCCCTCTCTCGCTGTGTTTCTCTCTGTCAAATAAATAAATAAAATCTTTTAAAAATTTAATAAAAAAAAGAAAAGAAAAGTGCAGAAAGTGCACTAATCTTAAATGTACAACTTTTTTTCTATTTTATCAAAATCAGGGGACGAGCAACTACCCAGAATTCCTGGAGAGGATGAAGATGAGGAATGAAAAAGTTCAAGTAATCTTGTATATAAACTTGATCTATAAAATTTCAAGTTTACAGAATTAATGAAGTAGTGTACTTATTTTACATAGTCCAAAGCCTAAAATGTAAGAAAGTTTCAAGCAGGTGAATAACATTAATAACAATAACAACAACAATAACCACAGATACTGTTTCTCATAAAAATTAACCTGCCAGGCACTATGCTAAGTGCTTTGTATGTATTCCCTACTTCCTCCCATCAAATGTACATACCTGTTCACGTTAGCACAGATCCTCTCCTTACCTCCTTTACACTTCTCATTTCTTCCCATTGTGCTTTGTATCCTGTTCCCTTTCACTGTCCCGGAAACTTTACACTCTCTCCTGTTTATTCAACCTTTCCATCATTGGATATTTTCATTGACATTTAAACATGCTCAAGTCTCCAATTTTACAAAAACAATTTCCCTTGACTATGTAGCCTTTTCCAACTACTAAACTCCTTTCTCTCTTTATAAGTGAACTTCTTGAAATAACCATTTTCTATTTCCACCTTCCTGTTCCCTTCAAAACATACTTCAATCTGACTTCCAACCCGCACAGTCTGTGGTGATAAGGTCGCTTTGGGCCATCAAGTCACGAAGTCCGGTGGATACCTTTTTAGTCCTTGTCTTACTTGATTTTTCAAGCAAAAATTGACACTCATAATGGTTTCTTCCCTGAAATACATTCAGTACATTGGCTTCTATGACCCGTGACTCCTCTTGGTTGTCCTCCTACTTCTCTGGCCATTCCTTTCAGTCTCTTTTGCATGCTCTTCGTTTTTTACCTGACCATCGAATGATGAAGTTCCTTAGGACTTAGTCTTAGTCTTCCTCTCTTCTTATATGTAACTCTGTAGACATTCTCAATTATGCCCGCGACTTCAAATACCACCCACATCCAGATGACTCACATATTTTAAAGATTTTATTTATTTATTTGACAGAGAGAAACACAGCGAGAGAGGGAACACAAGCAGGGGGAGTAAGAGAGGGAGAAGCAGGCTTCCCATCGAGCAGGGAGCCCGATGTGGGGCTCGATCCCCGGTCTCCGGGATCATGACCTGAGCCGAAGGCAGTCGCTTAACCAACTGAGCCACCTAGGTGCCCCAACACACACATTTTTATCTGTAGGTCATAGCTTTCCTTTCAGATCCAGATTCGTATATTACAGTAATAATAGCTAACACATACTTAGAACAGTGTTTGGCATATATAATAAGTAATATATAAGTGTTTGCTATTATTAGTACTGCTGTTACTCCTCTTTCTCTTCACCAAAAGCTTTCACTTCAGACTATTAGGTTGGGGTATTTTTTTCTCTTGGGGGGGACACATCTTTAATACCCAATTTTATAATGTTTCAATAAGAAAATAGGATTTTCTTGACAGTCAGATTTTGCTAGTCCACAATGTGATAACATGTTTACATACCATTGCCTCAGCTCTAGGATTAAGGGAGATTGCATTCACCTGCTGAAGGAATAAAGCATCATGTATAGAATGCCACTGTGCTAACCACTTCTACCCACATTATTTTACTTAATCCTCACACCTGCATTATTATCCCAAATTTTTATAGATGAGGAAACCCAGACTCAGGGCAGGAAATAGCTTGCTTGAAGTAACATCGCTACTGATTAAAATTCAGTCGTTAAAAAAAAAAAAAAAAAAAAAAAAAACCCTCAGTCGCTGCCGAGAGCTGTCCTAGAGCCATTTGAGAATATCCAAAACCTAAGGAACCAATTAAGGTCTTAGAAGAGGGGTCTTAGAAGAGAAGACTAACACCAAGCCTAGCAGAGTCCCTTTGGCAAGCCTATCTAGGAACCAATGAAGCACTTGGTGGATCGGTGATACCTCACACTGATGTAACACCTTTCTAAACAACTTTTACACCACATTCAGAGATCCTGTTTCTGGGATCCTTGCCTCCAGTTCCCGTTTCTCCCCTTCTGCTCCCCAAATCCCAGAGCACTGCTACAGGAAGAACTGAGCAGACCAATATAAATTCATGCTGTCCAATTTCAACTTGGCCCTTTCAGCTGCTCAGCAACCCTTTTATTTGTCTCATACGTTCCCTGGCACTTTCCCCACAGAGGCTCTTAACGGATCTTCCTCTTCTCAAATTCCAGCTCCTCCTGTTCCACTCCTTCAGACTAATGGACACACTTTCATGAGATGCTTGACAATTCAATAACATTGTTTTAAGGCTTTTTTCGGTAGAGAACTTAAAACATGTACAGAAGTAGACAGAATAGTATGATGAATCCCCATTTAACAAACACTCAGCTCCAACTAGTATCAATTCTCATACATGTGTTTCATCTATTTCCTTCTTTCCACATTATTTTGGAGTCTATCCCAGACATGATATTATTCCATACTTTAACATTTCAGCATGTATCCTTAAGAGGCAAGGATCCTTATAAAAAAAAATCAGAGTTGTAATGCCCTTAGGACAGAAAAACCAGCAATATTCCTTTTTAATATCATTAAATGGCAATCAGTATTTAAATTTCCAATAGTTTCATAAACATCAGAAGAATTTTTTTACAGCTTTTTTGTTTGAATCAGTGTAGAAATAAAGCCTACACATTGTGATTGGTGGATATGTATTGTATGTCACTTTTATCTATTTTTCTAAAGATTTTATTTATTTATTTGACAGAGAGAAACACAGCCAGAGAGGGAACACAAGCAGGGAGAGTGAGAGAGGGAGGAGCAGGGAGCCCGATGTGGGGCTCGATCCTGGGTCTCCGGGATCATGACCTAAGCCAAAGGCAGTCGCTTAACCAACTGAGCCACCCAGGTGCCCCACTTTTATCTGTTTTTTTAAGTAAGCTCTACACACACTGTGGGGCTTGAACTCGTGACCCAGAGATCAAGTCATATGCTCCACTTGCTGAGCCAGCCAGGCACCACTTATATCACTTTAAAGATTCCGTCTCATCCCTTTTTTTCTTACAATTTTTTATTGAGGAAAACAGGGTATAGCAGATTATTCTCAGTAGAGTTTCACACAGTCTGAGTTTTGCTGATTGCATCTCTGCTGTATAGTTTAAAATGTTTCCTTGACCTCTGTTGTATGTATATGGTAAAATCAGTGTCATACGTATGTTGCATCTTCTATATTCATTGTCCTATTTTCAGTGGGATGGGGAAATTGTCCATGTGACCAAGGAAGTGGAAGGTGTCTGGCTTGGCAAGTGAATCAGGAAAGAGCTAGGACTCTTTAGCAGTACTGAAACATGGTTGGGGTCAGAGCTCAATAAATAGTAACAGAGGTCCAGGCAAGATAGGATGGGTGAGGGGCCGTGCAGTGTCAGATTGCCGCTCTGGTGGTATGTAGAGCAGGGCAGGCAAGGAAGTGGTGATCAGGCTGAAGTCAGAACTGGAAAAGGAGATGTAGTACTTGAGGCAGCAGTTGGGATTATTTCTCAGGGGATTACTCTATTCGCTATACCCTGTTTTCTAAATATATCTTATCCATTCATTCCCACCTCTGTGCCTTTGCCCTGGATGTTTCCTCTGCTTGGAATATCATCTGCTTTGTCTCCACATATCCAAATCCTATTTATCTTTAATGACCAGTGCAAGCTCTTAGTTTTCCTTACTTTTGCTTGTAGAATCATAAAAATACCTCTGAAAGGATAAATAAGAGATCAAGAATATTGATTTCTTGGGGCACCTGGGTAGCTCAGTTGGTTAGGCATCTGACTCTTGGTTTTGGCTCAGGTTGTGATCTCAGGATCGTAGGGCTTGAACCCTGCATCGGGCTCTGCACTCAGCATGCAGTCAGCTTGAGAGTCTCTCTCATAAACAAACAAACAAACAAATCAATCAATCAATCAATCCTAAAGAAAAAAAATATTGATTGCTTTTCCAGGAAGGGAATTGGATGGAGAGGACAGGGCTGAAAGGGAGAAATATATTACTGATTTGTTGCGGGAGGGACAGTTAATTTGATGAAAGTGTCTACTATGGTAGAAGTAGAAGCAGGGAGATTAAGTAGAATGAGGAGGGTCTGGAACAGCCTCTGGGGAGAGTCCCAGGGAACGGATGAGACAAAGGAGTTGCTGAGCAGCTGCAAGGGCCAAGTTGAAATTGGACAGCATGAATTTATATTGGTCTGCTCGCTTCTCTCTGTAGCAAGTGTTTCAGGATTTGAGGAGCAGAAAGGAAGAAAGTGGACAGTGGAAGTGGGGATTCCAAAAACCATGACACTGAATCTGGTATAACAGGGAGATAGTAACTGATCTGGATAAAGTGAGAGGTAAAGTACCTAGGAATTCCGCTGAGGTTAGAGTTGAAGAGATCAGAGACATAAAAGTTGTTTGGAGAAGTGTTACATCAATGTGTGATATGAGTGATTAACCAAGGGCCTTACTGGTTCCCAGATAGGCTTGGCAAAGGGACTCTTCTAGGACTCCTCTGGGGTCCTTAGATTTTGGATATTCTCAAATGGTTCTAGAACAGCCCTTAGCAATGACTGGGGTTTTAAGGAGGAATCCACCACTAAACTTGGAGCTTCTGCAAGAGGCATGGTGGGAGGAGTAGCAAAAAATTAAACTACTCTTTATTGAGCCTTTACTGTGATCTAAGCACTGTAATAACTCTGTCCATTCTGTTATTTTTTTTCTGTCTCTATATAATATATACATATATCTCAAATGAAAATATACACTTAATTCTCAGAGCTGTATATTAAAAGCATTATTATTATAATTTCTTAAAGATTTTATTTATTTATTTATTTATTTATTTTTAAAAAGATTTTATTTATTTATTTCACAGAAAGAAACACAGCGAGAGAGGGAACACAAGCAGGGGGAGTGAGAGAGGGAGCAGCAGGCTTCCCACCGAGCAGGCAGCCCGATGCGGGGCTCGATCCCTGGTCTCCAGGATCATGACCTGAGCTGAAGGCAGTCGCTTAACCAACTGAGCCACCCAGGCACCCCTATTTATTTATTTGAGAGAGAGAGACAGAGAAAGAGAGAGCACAAGTTGAGAGGATGACCTGAGCCAAAGACAGATGCTTAACTGACTGAGTCACCCAGGTGCCCTTATTATCATTTTTGTAAAACATGAGGAAATTGAGCTTCAAGGGAGTTACATAATTTTCCCTAGGTCACAGAGCTATCAGGTATCAGAGCCTGGGACACAAATCTAGGTCTTAACTACAAAGCCCATGTTCTTTGGTGTTCCAGCAATATTTTCCAGCAAACACCTCCCTCCACTAAATGAATCCTATTTTGACAGTGTCATCTGTTATAAAATTATAGATGCATTGTCACCAAAAATAGTTATACACTGAACTGAAAACTTTTGATGGGTAAGGAGTTAACTGAGTAGGATGAAAAGATAGTTGGAGGCAGTGAAACTAATTGAAGATAATTGGCAGTGGTCCAAGGGAGAAAGCTAAGACCCCAGACTAAGTGGGCATGGTAGTAAGAATGGAGATAAAAGTCATAGATGTAAGAGATATGTCTTAATTCAGGCTGCTATGACAAAGTATCATAGGCTGGGTAGTTCATAAAAAACAGAAATTTATTTCTCCACACTTGAATTCTGATGAGGGCCCCCTATCAGGTGGAGAGCAGAGATAGGAAGCAAGCTCTTATGACTTTTTAAAGGGTACTAATCTTATTTATGTCCTCATCTAATTCTAATTACCCCCCAAAGTCCCTACCTCCCAATACCATCATATTGGTGGATAGGACTTCAATATGTGAATTGTAAGAGGACATAATCAGTCTGTAACAAGAGAGTTCCACAGGTAAGCATGAAAGTAATGTGGTCATGCTGTTCTGTGTTTCTTTTTTTTCCAAAGATTTTATTTATTTATTTGACAGAAACACAGCTAGAGAGGGAACACAAGTAGGGGGAGTGGAAGAGAGAGAAGCAGGCTTCCCGCTGAGCAGGGTGCCTGATGTAGAGCTCAAACCAGTGACTCAGATCTTGACCTGAGCTGAAGGCAGATGCTTAACAACTGAGCCACCCAGGTGCCCCTGTTCTGTTTTTGTTTTGTTTTGTTTTGTTTAAGATTTTTTTATTTATTTGACAGAGAGAAACACAGCCAGAGAGGGAACACAAGCAGGGGGAGTGAGAGAGGGAGAAGCAGGCTTCCCGCCGAGCAGGGAGCCCGATGTGGGACTCGATCCCGGGTCTCCGGGATCATGACCCGAGCCGAAGGCAGTCGCCCAACCAACTGAGCCACCCAGGCGCCCCGTGTTCTGTGTTTCTTAAACTTATGCAACTCACTCCTTCCTCGGTGCCTCTGTGATATCTGATCCCACTGCCTGGAATAGTCTCCTTCCAGGTTTTTGAATAGCTGGCTCCTTCTTGTCATTCATGTCTCAGCTCATGATAGGTAACCAATTCATTATCTTGAAAATTAATTAATAAAGGGAGAGAATCAAGCATTTACCCTGCCTTTCCTTTAAAAATTTTATTTATTGTGCTCGCTTCGGCAGCACATATACTAAAATTGGAACGATACAGAGAAGATTAGCATGGCCCCTGTGTAAGGATGACACGCAAATTCGTGAAGCGTTCCATATTTTTGAAAATGAACTTCTGGGACTTCATCAAAATAAAAAGCTTCTGTACAGCAAAGGAAACAATCAACAAAACAAAGAGGCAACCCACAGAATGGGAGAAGATATTTGCAAATGACACTACAGACAAAGGGCTGGTATCCAAGATCTATAAAGAACCACTCAAACTCAACACCCAAAAAGAAGATGAACACATCAAAAAATGGGGTAGAGACATGAAGAGGCACTTCTCCACAGAAGATATACAAACAACTAACAGACACATGAAAAAATGTTCAGCGTCACTAGCTATCAGGGAAATTCAAATCAAAACCACACTGAGATACCACCTTACACCAGTCAGAATGGCCAAAATTAATAAGACAGGAAACAACAAGTGTTGGAGAGGCTGCGGAGAAAGGGGAACCCTCTTACACTGTTGGTGGGAATGTAAGCTGGTGCAGCTGCTTTGGAAAACAGTGTGGAGATTCCTTAAAAAATTAAAGATAGAGCTACCCTATGACCCCGCAATTGCACTACTGGGCATTTACCCCAAAGATACAGATGTAGTGAAAAGAAGGGCCATATGTACCCCAATGTTCATCGCAGCAATGGCCACAATCGCCAAACTGTGGAAAGAGCCAAGATGCCCATCAACAGATGAATGGATAAAGAATATGTGGTCCATATATACAATGGAATACTATGCCTCCATCAGAAAGGATGAATATCCAACTTTCATAGCAACATGGATTGGATTGGAAGAGATTATGCTGAGTGAAATAAGCCAAGAAGAGAAAGTCAAGTATCACATGGTTTCACTTACTTGCGGTGCATGGGGGGTAACCTGGAGGACAGTGGGAGAAGGAACTAGGGTAATCCAGGGAGGGAAACAAAACAACAGAGACTTTGGACACAGAAACAAACTGAGGGACTTGGAGGGAGGGGGGTAGAGGGATGGGAGAGCCTGGTGGTGGGTACTGGGGACACCTAAAGCGTGGAGCACTGGGTGTGGCGAATGGGGAATGAATCTTGGAACACTGGAAAAAAATTTAAGTAACAATAAAAAAAATTTATTTATTCAACTGAGAGAAACACAGCTAAAGAGGGAACACCGTAGGGGAAGTGGGAGAGGGAGAAGCAGGCTTCCCGCTGAGCGGGGAGCCCAATGTGGGGCTCAAACCCAGGACCCTGGGATCATGACCTGAGCCAAAGGCAGACGCTTAACTACTGAGCCATCCAGATGCCCCTATTCTGCCTTTCCTATCTGAATTGGGTAACAAAATAGATGGGGTGATATGTCTTTTTACAAAACTATTCCAGTGAATGAAAAGAAATAATAAGATTAGAACATCACTTTTTGGCAATCCTTGATAAATAGTAAGCATCAACAGCTTTAAGATTATAAAGAGATATCAGACATTGTGTCCATCCTGTAGTCATACCATAGAGAAGGAACTCGAGTTTGATTTAGTCTTTGGATCCACCTGCCAATTTGTAGGAAATAGAGGAACTGCATAATGCCTGTGTAATCAGCAAAATCCACAGTGAGAAGCTTTACAGATCAAACTGCTCAAGTTATTCCACAAAAAAATCACCTCTCAGAGATCTTTCTTGACCATCGCCTCTAAATTAGCACCTTCTGTCCATGTTATCATATTACTCCGTTTGATTGTCCCCATAGCCTTTACCATCAACTGAGGTTTCTTTACATGAGAAACAGTATAATGTTAACGGTTAAAGGGACAAACTATAACATCAGGTTGCCTGGGTTTCAAATCGTGATTCCTCCACTTACTAGTTATATGACCTTAGACAAGAGCTACATGCCTCAGTTTCCCCAACTGTAAAATGGGATTAATAACACTACCTAGATCATAAGGTCATTAGTAGTATTAAATGAGTTAACATATCTAAAGATTTTAGTACAGTGTCTGGTATAGGGTAAGCATTATAAAAATGTTAACACTATTAATACATAATCGTTTTGTTTTTTTTTTAAGATTTTATTTATTTATTTGACAGAAACACAGCAAGAGAGGGAACACAAGCAGGGAGAATGAGAGAGGGATAAGCAGGCTTCGCCAAGCAGGGAGCCTGATGTAGGGCTTGATCCTGGAACTCTGGAATCATTACCTGAGCTGAAGGCAGATGCTTAACGACTGAGCCACCCAGGTACCCCCATAATCAGTTTTTTATTTGTACATTATTTCTCTCACTAGAATATAAGTCTGTATTCATGTACTGTTCCCAGAACCTAAAACTGCCTAGCACGTATATAATAGATGCTCAATAATTACCTGTTGAATAAGGGGCCTGAATTAGAGTAGCAAAGAATAGACAGGAAGGAGGCACATAAGATATTATTTAAAAAGAAACCTTGGATTTGATGATTTTTTTTTTTTCTGATATGGGTTTGGAATGGTATAAGATGACTACTCCACGGCTTGAAGTTTAAGTAATAGGTAGAAGGCTAGTGCTTTTAATAAAAATAGGAGAATCAGGAACTAGAACTAATATTTGAATAGTCTGATAATTTGATTTAAGATATGAGTTTGAAATTATGGCAAAATATGGATAGAAATGCTAGGAGGAAGTTAATTATAAATGCAAAATTGGAATTCATGAGACAAGTCAGCACTAAAAACAGATTTGAGTATCATATTCATCAATGTGGCACTTAAATATTCAACTTTCATCTTTAAAAAAACAAAAACTGGGGTACCTGGGTAGCTCAGAGGATTTAGCCTCTGCCTTCGGCTCAGGTCATGATCTCAGGGTCCTCGGATCGAGTCCCACATCGGGCTCTGCTCATTGGGGAGCCTGCTTCCCCCTTGTTCTCTGCCCACTTCTCTGCCTACCTGTGATCTGTGTGTGTGTCAAATAAATAAATAAAATCTTTAAAAAATTAAAAAATAAAATAAAAAAACTGCAAAAGTGAATAAAATGGAAAATAAAATGTTTGAGCTCTTAAGTTTATCCTTCAGAGGAAGTCACTGTTGGTTTGGTGTGTATCCTTTCATTTTTCTATGCATTTGCAAACATATTGGCATATAACATGTAGGGACATAGTAAAAGTTTACCAAGTGCTATCTATGTACATATGGAGAAATCTGTTTTTCTTTTTGGCCAATTTGAAATCATTCTACAATATTTTTACATCACTTGCTTAATCATTACATATGTCACTTTTATTCCTTGAATATATTTCCATGTCAATGTCTAGATCTCTGACATTCTTTTTTGTGCTGCATAGTACTTGGTTGTACATATATATCATAATTTATCTGTTCCCCTATTGATGGACACTTAGGTTGTTTCCAGGTTTTTGTTATTACAAATTATGTAGCAAGGAAAATCATTTTACATGTATCTTTGATTATTTGTGCTAGTATTTCTTAAAGATAGATTCCTAGAAGTGGGATTGCTGGAAAGAAGGCATATACATTTTTATATATATCTAAAATGTTAATAGAGGGGCTCCTTGCTGGCTCAGTCAAAAGAGCATGTGACTCTTGATCTCAGGATCATGAGTTTGAGTCCCACATTGGCATAGAGATTACTTAAATAAATTTTAAAAAATGTTAAAAGGTATTATTCAATTTCCCTCCACAAAAAACTATTCCAATTTACATGGCCATCCATAATATATAAGGTACCAGTTTCCCCAATACCATCATCAATACTTTGTTATCAATTAAAAAAATATTTACCAACTAAATGTGCAAATAATGGTATCTCATTTTTATTTTGCATTTCCTCTGATTACAAGAAAGGGTGATGGGTGGCTGGGTGGCTCAGTTGTAAGTGTGCGACTCTTGATTACAGCTCAGGTCATGATATCAGGGTCCTGGGATCAAACCCCAAGTGGTGTTTCATGCTCAGTGGGGAGTCTACTTGAGATTCTTTCTCCTTCTCCCCATACCCCATTTTTACTCTCTCAAATAAATAAATAAAATCTTTAAAAAAAACAGTGAGCATTTTTGTTACTGGATATTCATATATAGACTTTCAGTTAAGCTTAGTTTTCACGGGTGCCTGGGTGGCTTAGTCGGTTAAGTTTCTGCCTTTGGCTTGGGTCGTGATCCTGGGGTCTTGGGATCGAATCCCGCATTGGGCTCCCTGCTCAGTGGGGAGCCTGCTTCTCTAATAATAACAATAACAATAACAATAACAATAATAATAATAATAATAATAATAAATTAACTAACTTTTCAGCCCCATGTGTCATGCTCATACTCTTGTCTTGGATCTTTGGAGCCTTTCCACAGTTTTACTTGTAAAATTGCCCCTTCTCATCTGTATCCCTTTTTTTTTCCTTCAGTTTTTTTTTTAACTAGGCTCCATGCCCAGTGTGGACCCCAATGTGGGGCTTGAACTCACAACCCTGAGATCGAGATCTGAGCTGAGATCAAGAGATAGACCCTTAAATGACTGGCACCTTTGGGTGGCTTTGTATCCTTTGCACTAGACCAGAATTTCTTCCTAGCTACTATTTCAGGTACCATTCCTCAAATGGCTTTCTTGCTTGTGGAGAACACCTGGAACTTTTTGTCCTTTGGGTTTGTACATATTTTGTATATTAGTATACTTTTAGTGGTCCTTAATAAGGGTTCTGAAATGCTATATTTTTCGTATTAAATTCCCACATAAGGGACACCTGGCTGGTTCAGTTGCAAGACCAGCATGCAACTCGGTCTTGGGGTTGTAAGTTTGAGCCCTATCTTGGGTGTAGAGATCACTTTAAAAGATAAATTTCCACATATAACTGCCTCTCTATTCAGTTCTACTTGTCTGTCTATTCTTTTTTTTTTTTTTTTTGAGTAATCTGTACACCCAACATGGGGCTCCAATTCACAACTCTGAGATCAAGAGTCTCATGCTCTACCAAGTCAGCCAGCCAGGCACCCCTGTTTGTCTATTCTTGAAGCATATCATACCTTTATATAGTAATTTTATATCTGCTAGCCAAGTTTTCCCTTATTTCTTTTTTCTATCTTTTAAAAGTTTCTTGGCTTTTTCTGTATATTCTTTCAGATAAACTTCAGAACCAGCTTGTCTGGTATTCCCCCCCTAACCCCTGCCCCCCAGATCCCAATGAGATTGTTATGGAAATTTATGGTTATTTGAAATTTTTTAAAATTATGAAACCTCTCATTCAGGAATATTGTTCATCTATATCTATTTTTCAGATCTTCATACATATAGCCATCAGCAATATTTTGTAGTTTTAGTCATGTAAATGTTCTGTACATAACTTTTTTGTATGATTTTATATTTAAGTAATCTCCAAATTGAGTGTGGGGCTTGAACTTAAAACCCTAAGTTAAGCGTCAGATGCTCTACTGACTGAGCCAGACAGGCACCCCTTTTTGTACATTTCTTGTTGGATTTACTTCTGTCATTTTTTTCCTACTACTATGAATGGGATCTTTTTCCCCATTACGTTTCTTTTATTATTTTTATTTTTACTTTTTAAAAGATTTTATTTATTTATTTGACAGTGAGCGAGATAGCAAGAGAGGGAACACAAGCAGAGGGAGTGGGAAAGAGAAAAACCTACTCCCCACTGAGCAGGGAGCCTGATGCGGGGCTCCATCTGAAGACCCTGGGATCATGACCCAAGCTGAAGGCAGACGCCTCACAACTGAGCCACCCAGGTGCCCCCCCATTATATTTTCTAGTTGGGTATTTTTATATAGAGAAGTTTTTTATATAAACATAATTGATTTCAAATGAACTCTTTTCCTGTTTAATTTTAATTATTTCTCAGTTGTTTTTCTTAGATTATATATCTTATGTAAACAAGGACATTTTATGACTCTTCCTTTACAACATTTATAACTTTTATCTTCTTTTGCCTTAATATTTTCACTAGAACCTGCAGAGCAATATTGAGTGGCAGTATTTGTAAAACGAGGTGAATATTCTTGATTTGTTCTGACTTTAAGGTGAATGCCACTAATATCTCGCTACGGAGTATGATTGTAGTTGTTATCTATACTCTTTATCAAGTTATACGTGCTCCTGTTCCTAGCCTACTGAGAAAATATTTTTAAGGTACTACAAATGCAAGCTAAAAATTTCAAATAGTACAAAAAGGTATGTGAAGAGTTATGTATCTCTATTATCCAGTTTTCCAGTTCCCTTAGTGAGAAGCAATTCCTACTAACAAATTTTATGTGAACTATAAGAAGTAAATCAATGCAGATATAATAATATATGTGAAAAAATATATATGTGACTATGTTATTTTTTACACAAAGAGTGTCATTCTGTAAACACCTTCTAAACCCTATGGGGTTTTTGTTGTTGTTGTTGATAAATCAGCTGTCAGTCATTTCTTTGTAGGTAATCTATTCTTTTTTTTTTTAATATTCCATCCATTTGACAGGGAGAAACACAGCCAGAGAGGGAACACAAGCAGGGGGAGTGAGAGAGGGAGAAGCAGGCTTCCTGCCGAGCAGGGAGCCCGATGAGGGACCCGATCCCGGGTCTCTGGGATCATGACCCGAGCCGAAGGCAGTCGCTCAACCAACTGAGCCACCCAGGCGCCCCGGTAATCTATTCTTTTTAACTCTTTTTTTTTCCTACTTTCATTATGGAAAATTGCAAACATACAAGAGTAAGGAGCATAGTATACTGAATTCCCATGTACCTGTCACCCAGCTTCAGTGATTATTAACTCATGGCCAATCTTGTTTCATCTATATTCCCCTAAAACCTGCTCCCCTACCTGCACACCAAATTTATTCTGAAGCAAGTATTAGACATTGTATTACTTCCTTTTATCCATAAACATTTTGGTATATATATCTCTAAAAAATAAGGACTTTTATTAAACATTGCAATAAAACCATCACAATTCTTTAATTATCCTCAAATGTTATAGTCACTGTTCACATTTTCCTGACTGTCTCAAACATCTATGTGTCTATTTTGATTTTGTTGTTAAGGATTGTCAGGCTCCAATTGAGGACTATACATTGCAATTGGTTGATGTTTCTTCAATCTCTTAATCTATAGGTACCCCTTCCTTCTCCCCCTCCTTTTTTTCTCCTATGGGATTTATTTGTTGAAGAAACTGGGTTCATCATGTAGTGCTTTCCTATAGAACGTATATTAGTGATTGCATCCCTGTGGTGTTGTTCCCCTGTTCTTTTTATTTCCTGAATATTGATTAGATATAAAATTTGACTACATTTAGATTCAGGTTCTATTTTTTCCTCTTTTTTGGGGGGCAAGAATATGTTATAGGACATATGACATAGGACATGATCCCATGACCCGAGCCGAAGGCAAACACTTAACGACTAAGCCACCCAGGCACCCCTGTTGTATACTTTTATAAGTAGATAACAATGCTCTTGCTCCTTTTAAAATACTCTCTTTGATGTTCTTCAGTTTCACTACAATGTATCTGGGTGTGGATTTCTTTCATTGTTTCTTTTTCCTGTTTGGGATTCCAAATCTTGGAGATTGGCATCTTTCATCACTTCTTAGCTATTTTTTCTTCAAATACTGCTATTCCAGTTTTCTTTCTTCCCTGAACTCCAATTGGACATCACCTGTAAGCATGGGGCCTCTCAAACATGGGCTGTAGGAGGGGGCAATTGGATGGCACAGTTGGTTAAGCATCTGACTCTTGGTTTTGACTCAGGTCATGATCTCACAGTGGTAGGATCAAGCCAGAGTGGGGCTCTGCACTCTGGAGGAGGAGGAGGTTCTGCTTCAGACTCTGTCTCCCTCTTCCTCCCTCTCTCTCTCTCTCTCTCTCTCTCTCTCTCTCTCTCAAATAAGTAAATAAACAAATAAGTCATTATAAATACATAAATAAATAGACTTAAGTTATAGGCCACCAGAGATCAGATGACTTCAGAGCAGAAGTCTCTTTTAGCACTTACCCAGCAGAGTTGTGATTATTCATTATTTCCTCTACTTTACTCTCAGTGTACCACATATATGTGTATGGATGGTAATATGTATACATACATCTATGATATATATACACATATATATACATACATATATATATCACTATACACACTTAAAATATATCTTGAAATTTATTCCATATCACTGTATAATCTACCTCATCCCTTTTTTTCTAGTATTGAAGTATATAACTTATATTTTGGTAAAATACATGTATCTTAAGTATATATTTTAATATGTATATACATCTATGTTACCTCCCCCCAGGTCTAAATACAGAACATTTCCAGGACCACAGGAGGCTCACTCCTTGTGCTCCCTCTTTGTCATTACCCACTCCTAAGATTAACTACATTCTGATTGCTATGGTCATAGATTAGTTTTGCCTATATTTGAATTTCATGTAAATGGTATATACTCTTTTTGCCTATAACTTCTTTCATTTGGCATTTTCTGTGAGCTTCATCCATGTTGTTGAATATATCAGTAGTTCTTTTTCATTGCTGTGTAGAGAATTCTACCTTCTTACAATTAACTTCCATTTTATGGATATATCATAGTTTAGTTAACCAATCCTCTACTGATGGGCATTTAAATGTTTTTTTCAGTCTTTTTTACTACAAACACTGCATGTTTATTCATGTATCTTTGCCAATATATGTAAGCCTATCAGTAGGATAAAATCTTAGATGTGTTGTGAGTGCTAGGGTGAATCATTAGGTACATCATTACAATCATAGGTGCTTTAGGTATGCACATCATTAGGGGTTTTTTTTTTTTGAGATTCTGTTTAATTTTTTGAGAGAGAGAGAGAGTGTGTGTGTGTGTGTGTGTGTGTGTGTGTGTGTGTGTGAGCAGGGGGAGGAGAAGAAGGAAAGGGACAAGCAGACTCTGCACTGAGTGTGGAGCCTGACATGGGGCTTGGTCCCAACAGCCCTGAGAACATCATAACCTGAACCAAAATCAAGAGTCAGGCCCTTAAGTGACTGAGCCACCCAGGCGCCCTGTGCATTATTAGTTTTAATAAATAATGCCAAATTGCCTTCAAGGAGAATGTATTATATTAAATAACAATATACATGAGGGCCTGATTCCCAACATATTTGCCAACTATTAACAAATATTTTATCTTTTCCAATCTGAGAGGTAACACATAGAAGCATGTAGTTCATAAGTATTTTAACTAAAAATAGATGCACATAGTAAAAAAATTCAAGCAATATAAAGGGATATACAATAAAAGTTATATATTACCCCTACTCCTAGTCCCCAGTTCCCCTGGTTCCCTTTCCAGAGACTACCACTATTGTCAGTTTCTCGTGTATCTTCCAAATACATTCTGTGCAAATCATACATATGCAAGTATAAATGGGTATTTGTGTGTGTACATGTGTTTCGATATCTCTATCTGGCAGATATTTTGATGAAAACAAGTTTACCTTTTCCCTTCCCCTTAAAAATCTATCTATATCTGTATATATATATCCATTTCTTCTCCCTTTTTTCCACAAATGGCAGCAGGCTATTTACTCTGTTTTTTTTTTCATTTAACATATCTTTGAGATTGTGTCATAATAATACATTTATAGCTGCCTTTTCTTTTTTATGATTATATCATTTATTTTACCAGTTCCAGACATTTTCATTGTTTTCAATATCCTGTTATTACAAATGGTCTCCTTGAACACACTTATTTGTATACATCTGCCAGTATATTTATAGGATAAATTTCCTAGAAGTATGTGTGGTTCCTGGATCAAAGCAGTTAGTGGCCGATGATTCCCTGCCTAACATCCATTCTGCATCTCCCCCATTGTTTAGTGGTCATAAAGTTCAAAGGGGTGGAATTGATCTCAGTCATAGCTTCTGGCTGGGGTGCACCACTCTCCTAACCCAACCAGGTTAAGCCCATCCCCTGTGCCTTAGTAATTGGCTCAGACTACCCAGGCTGTAGCCAATGAATGCAAACCATTGTCCTGTCAAGGAGATTGTTCAGGAATGGGCCATTGACCCAATTCAAGTTAATGAAATGCTAGGGAATGTTTGTTGAAGTATTTGGGAGAAGGTTTTTGTTTTTGTTTTTGTTTTTTTGCTCTTCTTAGACAGATAATAGAAGCGAACTTTGTCTCTTCTTTTGAATAGTGGTGTGGCTGATGTGAAGCCTTCAAATGCTATAGCCCTTTTGCCACCGAGAATGAAGTCAAATTTATGATGAAGCTCACACTTTGGAAGGCAGATCTGATAGAAAGAAATTGAGTCTTTGGTGATATTGTTGATCCGTGGAATCAAATCAACTCCAAAGTTGTCTCATCCCTTGGAATTTGCATTTGTATGAACCAATAAGTCCTCAGTTGTTTAAGCCTATTGGAGTTGGGTTTTCTGTTACCAATAAAAAGGCATTTGTACTTTAAAAGTTTTTGATAAGTTGCCTTCCAAAAGTTATACCAATTTATAATGCTAACAACAAAATACAAGAGTGTCTGTTTCACCCCACCATTGCCAAAACAATGTATTGTCAAACTTTCTGATATTGACATGTTTACTGGAAATGAATGCTATCTCGTTGTGTTTTTAACAGTCTGTTTACCGCGAGTAAGATTAAGCTTCTTTTTTTTTTTTAAGATTACTTATATATTTATTTGACAGAGAGATCACAAGTAGGCAGAGAGGCAGGCAGAGAGAGAGGAGGAAGCAGGCTCCCTGCTGAGCAGAGAGCCTATGTGGGCCGGTCCCAGGACCCTAAGATCATGACCTGAGCCAAAGGCAGAGGTTTAACCCACTGAGCCACCCAAGCACCCAAGTAAGGTTAAGCTTCTTTCTAATATGTTTCAAAGTTGCATGTATTTACTTTGTGTGTGTGTGAATATATGTGTATATTGCTCATGTCCTCTGCCTAGTTTTCTATTTCTTTTTTTCTTATTGCTTTGTAGAAGCTTTTTGTATACTAAGAAAATCAGGCCTTTGTCAAATGGGTTGTAATATATTTTCAGAATTTCTCTGGGGCGCCTGGGTGGCTCAGTTGGTTAAGCGACTGCTTTCAGCTCAGGTCATGATCCTGGAGAACTGGGATCGAGCCCCACATCAGGCTTCCTGCTCAGTGAGAAGCCTGCTTCTCCCTCTCTCAGTCCCTCTGCTTGTGTTCCCTCTCTAGCTGTGTTTCTCTCTGTCAAATAAATAAATAAAATCTTTAAAAAAATATAATTTCTCCTTTAGCTTTTGACTTTACCTTTATTTTGTTTTTTTTTTTTTTAATTTGCGTTTATTCTATACAGAATTTTACTCCCAGGCTGTAAGTTTTTGTTTCTTCAGTTTCTTCTCTGCAACCTTCTCTTCTGGTTTAGGAGCATTCTGCTCTTTTTCAGTAACGATCATCTCGATGTGGCAGCAAGAGCTCATGTATGGGTTATTCCACCCATGAGCCCTGTAAGTTCTACGACACATCTTGGGAGCTTTGTTCACTTGAATGTGCTCAATGACCAGAGAATCTACATCTAAATACTTAAGTTTAGCATTATTCTCATTTTTAAGAATGTGTGGTAAAAACTCAGCACTCTTCCTGGGCCACCGACCCTGTGCCCAGTCCACTGTTTGGCCTGGACACACCTACCAACACCACCATTGTAGTGAGGGAATGGCACACACTGTTTCTGCAAAGGGACGTCTTTCAGATACTTGGTGGGTTTTTGGATAGCATACACTTGCTGGCCTGGGTAATTTCACATGTGTTATTGAAGTGAACACAAAGACTTGAACCTCTTGATTTACATGATTTCATAGGGTTTTCTGGGTCAAGTAAATAGTGAACCATTTTCAGATGTCACTTCAGGCTGCTTAGGGGAAGAGGAAGAATAATGGCTCCTGGGAGAATTCATGAGAACTCGATCTCCTACTTTTGTGGGTTTTTAAAAAAAATATTTTATTTATTTGACAGAGAAAAACACAGTCAGAGAGGGAACACAAGCAGAGGGAGTGAGAGAGGGAGAAGCAGGCTCCCCGCCCAGCAGGGAGCCCGATGCAGGACTCGATCCCAGGTCTCCGGGACCATGACCTGAGCCGAAGGCAGTCGCCCAACCACTGAGCCACCCAGGCGCCCTTTTGTGTTTTTTGTTTGTTTGTTTGTTTGTTGTTGTTGTTGTTTTAATAATAACTTCTTTTTTTAAAAAAAGATTTTATTTATTTGACAGAGAGAAACATAGCCAGAGAGGGAACACAAGCAGGGGGGGTGAGAGAGGGAGAAGCAGGCTTCCCGCCGAGCAGAGAGCCCGATGTGGGACTCGATCCTGGGTCTCCGGGATCATGACCTGAGCCGAAGGCAGTCGCTTAACCAACTGAGCCACCCAGGCGCCTCTCTTTTGTGGTTTTTTAAAAGATTTTATTTATTTATTTGACAGAGACAGCAAGTGAGGGAATACAAGCAGGGGGGAATGAGAGAGGGAGAAGCAGGCCTCATGCTGAGCAGTGAGCCTGATGCGGAGCGCCATCCCAGGACCCTGGGATCATGACCTAAGTTGAAGGCAGACGCTTAATGACTTAGCCACCCAGTCACCCCATTTTTATATTTTTTAGTGGCCAAATACGTACAATGTGAAATCTACCATTTTATTTTTTTATTTTTTAAGATTTTATTTATTCATTTAAAAGAGAGAGCACAAGCAGGGGTGGAGAACAGGGGTTCAGGGAGAGGCAGAGGATAAGGGAAAGGACTCCCGCCTGAACAGGGAGCCCCATGTAGGGCTCAGTCCCAGGACTCTGGGATCATAACCTGAGCTGAAGGTAGATGCTTAACTGACTGAGCCGCTCAGGCGCCCCATCACTGTGTGATTTTTATTCATTATTGTGTTAATGTGGTGTATCACATTGATTGATTTGCATATGTTGAACCATCCTTGCCTCCCAAGGATAAATCCCAATTGGATATAGTATATGATCCTTTTAATGTGCTGTTGAAATAAGATTGCTAGTATTTTTTATTTATTTTTTTATTATTTATTTATTTTTTTAAAAAGATTTTATTTATTTGACAGAGAGAATCACAGCCAGAGAGAGAACACAAGCAGAGGGAGTGAGAGAGGGAGAAGCAGGCTTCCCGCCGAGCAGGGAGCCGGATGCGGGACTCGATCCTGGGTCTCCGGGATCATGACCTGAGCTGAAGGCAGTTGCTTAACCAACTGAGCCATCCAGGCACCCCAGATTGCTAGTATTTTGTTGAGGATTTTTACATCCCATGTTCATCAGGGATATCAGCCTGTAGTTTTCTTTTCTTGTGGTGTCTTTGTCTAGATTTGGTATCAAAGTGATGCTGGTCTCATAGAGTGAATTAGAAAGTGTTTCCTCCTCTTCAGTTTTTTTTGGAAGAGTCAGAGAAAAACTGGTGTTAATTCTTCTTTAGATATTTAGTTGACTTCACCATGAAGCCATCTGGTCCTGAGCTTTTCTTTGTTGGGAAGTCTTTACTGTCTGTACTACTCATAGGTCTTTACAAATTTTCTATTTTTTCAGGGGTTGGTTTTGGTAGATTGTGTGTGTGAAAGGGACGTAATTGTTTCCTCTACCAATTGAATACTTCTGTATTCCAACTGTGTAGGTGTCTTTCCCACACCAAGCAATTATCCACATCTCTGGAGATACAAACTGGGTGTTCTATAATTTAACTCAATTCTGACACTGTCTCCTGGAGATAGCATCATATCCCACAAGTTAAGGGCTCAGTCCCACAAGTCTTCCCCCACTTCAGATGCCAATTGCAAGTCCAGGTTGTCATTTGTGATCCTGACTGACTAGCTACCTCTTGAGGGTCCCCTTAACCCCCTATTTATAGTTGATAATTTGCTGGAACAGCTCACAAAACTTGGGAAAACAGTTGACTTACTAGATTACCAGTTTATTATAAAAGGATGAAACTCAGGATGAGCCAGATGGGAAAGATACAGAAATGTGTAGGGGAAGGAGTGTGGAGTTTACATGCTTTCTTTGGGTATGTTTCCCTCTCAGCACCTCCACATGTTCATCAGCCTGGGAGCTCTCTGAACCTCTTCAATTTGGACTTTTATGGAGGCTTCATTACATAGACATGATTGATTACATAATTGACCATTGGTACGTCTCCAGCCTCTCTCCCTTCCATATTCTTTACACACATGGTTGGTTCTTCTGACTACCATCCCTCATCCTGAGGCTATCCAGAAGCCCCCGCTACTAGTCTTATGGTTTATGGCTTTGTTCAAGTTTTCTGTTTCTGCAATGACCAGTCTGGTTGTACTATCCATTATTGAAAAGGGAGTAGTGAAGTCTCCAACTTACTATAGGATTGTCTATTTCTCCTTCAGCTTTGTTAATATTTGCTTTATATAGTTTAGGGCTCTATTCTTATGTTTAAAATTGTTATATATTCTTACCAAATCAAACATTTTATCGATATGTAATGTCATTTTTTTGTCTCTTGTAACCTTTTTATATGTAAAGCCTATTTGTCTAACAGTGATATAGTCACCCCATGCTGTTTTGGTTACTATTTTCATGGAACATATTTTTAAATCCTTTTAGTTTCAACCTTTTTATGTTCTTATATTTAAAGTGAGTTTCTTATAGACACCATATAGATTATGGTCCTCTTTTTAAAATACAATCTGCCAAGCTCTGCCTTTTACCAGGAGAGTTTAAACCATTTATATTTCATGTGAGTACTGATAAATAGAAATTTACTTCTGCCATTTATCTATTTGTTTTCTTTTTTTTGCACCCCCACCCACCGTGTTGGTAACTGTAAGTCTATTTCTTGGGTGCCTGGGTGGCTCAGTTGGTTAAACCACTGCCTTTGGCTCAGGTCATGATCCCGGAGTTCTGGGATCTACCCTGCATTGGACCCCCTACTCAGAGGGAAGCCTCCTTCTCCCTCTCTTACCTCCCTGCTTGCGTTCCCTCTCCACCTGTGTTTCTGTCAAACGAATAAATAAAATCTTTTTTAAAAGATAGCTGTTTCTTGATTTGTCTCTCTCTTTTTGTTTTCCTTTGTTAGTTTGGTTTGTTTCTTAAATTTCACATGAGTGAAATCATATGGTATTTGTCTTTCTCTGACTTATTTCTCTTAGCATTATATTCTCTAGGTCCATCCCTGTTGTTGCAAATGGCAAAATTTATTTCTTTTTTATGGCTGAATAATATTCCACTGTACGTAAAAGGAGGGAAGTTGGCAAAAGAATAGGTGACCTGTGTTCCATCTGGTCCCTTGAATTCAGTTATCTATCAAATCATTCTAAACACCTGTGAATTCACCATGAAGTCTAAAAAGAATTGCTGCAATTCTACAGATAGAAAAGTGACCACTTTTTGGAGTGGTGAGAGGAACCTTCAGGGAGCAAAGGTCACATAGAGCAACCTGAAGCAGCTTACACTGAACCTGGCCCCTGGCAAGGGGTGGTGCAACTCTGCCCAGGCACAGACAACTGAGAATCAGTGCAACAGACCCCTACCCGAGAAAACCAGCATGAATATCAATTACATACCAAATTCACGGATCACTCAGAACTGAAAAAAGACTATATAGAATTTGGCGTTTTTCTCATGAGTCTATAGTCTTTCAGTTTAAAATTTTCTTTTTCTTTTTCCTTTGCAACTAGTTTCTCATTTTATTAACTCTTTGTTTTTAAGCCTTTTTAATTTTCATTTTTACATTTACATTTAATAAATATTCTTCATTTTGTCTTCCTTTAACTATAAATATATATAGTTTTTTTTCTTTCTTTATAATTTTGGGATTTAGTGTCTTCTAACAAACAGACAAAATATACCCAGGACCAAGTAGGTCACCCCGTTTTGTCCACCTGTGAGATTATATTCTCTCTTTTTCCCTTTTAATTTCTTTTCTGTTTTGGTTTCTGACCTCTTCAGATTTGTCTACTGTGTATTTCAGTGGTATCATGGTAGATATTTTTTTGTTGTTGTTCTTTTGTTCATCTATTCTTCTCTGGACAAAATGACTAGAAGGAGAAATTCACAGTAAAAGAAAGAACCAGAGGTAATATTCCCTGCCATAGATCTAATCAATACAGGTAGAAGTGAAATGTCAGATATTGAATTCAGAATAATGATTGTAAAGTTACTTTCTGGATTTGAAAAAAAGCATAAAAGACTAGAGAATTTCTTAGTGCAGAAATAAAATCTAATCAGGCTGAAATAAAAAATGCTTTGACTAAGATGCAGTCTAAAATGGATGCTCTAACAGCTTGGGTAAGTGAGGCAGAAGAGAGAGTCAGTGACATGGAAGACAAAATGATGGGGGCGCCTAGGTGGCTCAGTGGGTTAGAGCCTCTGCCTTCAGCTCAGGTCATGATCTCAGGGTCCTGGGATCGAGGCCCGCATCAGGCTCTCTGCTTAGAAGGGAGCCTGCTTCCTCCTCTCTCTCTGCCTGCCTCTGCCTACTTGTGATCTCTCTCTCTCTGTCAAATAAATAAATAAAATCTTTTTTTTAAGATTTTATTTATTTGACAGAGAGAAACACAGCCGGAGAGGGAACACAAGCAGGGGCAGTGAGAGAGGGAGAAGCAGGCTTCCCGCCGAGCAGGAGCCCGATGTGGGACTCGATCCCGGGTCTCTGGGATCATGACCTGAGCCGAAGGCAGTCGCTTAGCCAACTGAGCCACCCCCCAAGACAAGTCTTAAACACACAACCTAACCTTACACCTAAAGGAGCTGGAGAAAGTAGAGCAAATAAAGTCTAAACCAAGCAGGAGTAGAGAAATAACAAAGATTAGAGCAGAAATAAATGAAATAGAAACTAAAAGAACAGTAGAACAAATCAATGAAACCAGAAGCTGGTTCTTCAAAAAACTTAATAAGATCAATAAAACCATAGTCAGACTTATCAAAAAGAAAAGATGAAGGACCCAAATTAATAAAATCATGAATGAAAGAGGAGCGATCATGACCAAAACCAAGGAAATACAATTTTAAGAACATATTATGAGCAATTATATGCCAACATTAGGCAACCTGGAAGAAATGGATGCATTCCTAGAAACTTATAAACTACCAAAACTGAAACAAGAAGAAATAAAAAACCTGAACAGACCCATAAACAGCAAGGAAATTGAAACAATAATCAAAAGTCTCTCAACAAACAGGAGTCTAGGGTCAGATGTCTTTCCAGGGGAATTCTATCATACATTTAGAGAAGAATTAGTATCTGTTCTTCTGAAGCTGTTTTAAAAAAATAGAAATGGAAGGAAAATTTTCAAACTGATTCTATGAGGCCAGCATTACCTTGATCCCAAAACCAGACAAAGACCCCATCAAAAAGGAAAATTACAGACCAATAATATCCCTGATAAACATGGATGCAAAAATTCTCACGAAGATATTAGCCAATAGGATCTAACAGTACATTGAAAGGATTATTCACCAGGACAAAGTGGGATTTATTCCTGGGCTGCAAGGGTGGTTCAACATTTTCAAATCAATCAATGTGACAGAACAAATTAAATAAGAAGAGAGACAAGAACCACATGGTCCTCTCAATTGATGCAGAAAAAACATTTGACAAAATACAGCATCATTTCTTGATTAAAACTCTCCACAGTTTAAGGATAGAGTGAACATACCTCAATATCATAAAAGTTATCTACAAAAAGCCCACAGCAAATATCATTCTCAGTGGGGAAAACTGAGAGCTTTTCCCCTAAGGTCATGAACACAACAGGGATGCCCACTCACCATTGTTGTTCAACATAGTACTAGAAGTCCTAGCCTCAGCAATCAGACAACGAAAAGAAATAAAGGGCATTCAAACTGGCAAAGAAGAAGTCAAACTCCCACTCTTCACAGAGGACATGATACTTTATGTGGAAAACCCAAAAGACTCACTGCAAAATTGCTAGAACTCATACAGGAATTCAGCAACTGAGCAGGATATAAAATCTGTGCACAGACATCAGTTGCATCTCTATACACCAACAATGAAACAAAAGAAGGAGATATTAAGGAACCAATCCAAGTTACAATAGCACCAAAAACTCTAAGATACCTACAAATAAACCGAACCAAATAGGTGAAGGATCTGTAGTCAAGCTACAGAAGACGTATGAAAGAGATTGAAGACACAAAGAGATAGAAAAATATTCTATGCTCATGGATTGGAAGAATAAATATTGTTAAAATGTCTATGCTACCCAGGGCAATGTACACATTTATTGCAATCCATATCAAAATACCATCAACATTTTTCACAGAGCTGGAACAAATAATCCTCAAATTTGTATGGAACAAGAAAAGACCCCAGAAAGCCAGAGGGATGTTGAAAAAGAAAACCAAAGCTGGAGACATCACAATTCCGGACTTCAAGCTGTACTACAAAGCTGTGATCATCAAGACAGTATGGTTCTGGCACAAAAACAGACACATAGCTCAGAACAGAATAGAGAACACAGAAATGGACCCTCAACTCCACAGTCAATGAATCTTTGACAAAGAAGGAAAGAATATCCAGTGGAAAAAGGACAGTCTCTTCAACAAAAGTGTTGGGAAACTGGACAGTCACATGTGGAAGAATGAACCTGGACCATTTCTTACACCATATACAGAGATGAACTCAAAATGGATGAAAGACCTAAATGTGAAACAGAAATTCATCAAAATCCTAGAGGAGAATATAGGCAGCAATCTCTGTGACCTCAGCCACATCAACTTCTTGCTAGACATGTCCCCAAAGACAAGGAAAACAAGAGCAAAATGAACCTAATATGAGGCTTGAACTCATGACCCCAAGACTAAAAGTCTCATACTCTTCTGACTGAGCCTGCAGGTGCCCCGTGAATGAGCTTTTAATATATTGTAGGATTCAGTTGGCTAATATTTTTTGAGGATTTTTGCATCTATATTCATCGGAGATATTGGCCAGAAGTTCTCTTTTTTTGTAGTGTTTTTATCTGGTTTTGGTGTCTGGGTTATGTATGTCTTGTAGAATTAATATAGAAGTTTTCTTTCCTCTTCTTTTTTTGAAATCTGTTTATTTTCTTTATGCCTTATCTGGTCTATGCTGCCTTTGTTGGTAGTGTGCCATTGTGATTTCCTTCTTACCTTTTTGGAGTATTTTAAAGTTATTTTCTTACTAGTTACCTTAAGGATTGCAGTCAACATCTTAAATTTCTAACAACCTAATTTGAATAATAACAGCTTAGTGTCTTTTTTAAAAGTTTATTTAAGTAATCTCTACACCCAAATGTGGGGCTCGAATTCACAACCCCAAGATCAAGAGTCACGTGTTCCACTGACTGAGCCAGCCAGACAACCCAATACTAGTTTAGTTTCAATACTATACAAATACTCTGTTCCCATCCCCGTATCTCCCCCTTCATTATTGTTATTGTCACAAATTACATCTTTTTTTTAAAATTATTTGACACAGAGAGAGAGATCACAGACAGGCAGAGAGGCAGGCAGAGAGAGAGGAGGAAGCAGGCTCCCTGTTGAGCAGAGAGCCCGAAGACATGGGCCTCAATCCCAGGACCCTGAAATCATGACCTTAGCCTAAGGCAGAGACTTTAATCCACTGAGCCACCCAGGCGCCCTGTAGTTGACTTGTTAATACAAATTACATATTTATACACTGTAGACCATTTACATAGATTTCCAATTATGTTTTATGCATCTGCTTATGAGATCATATAGGAAAAATATGTAATAAACCATACCAAAGTTACAGTAATACTATCTTTTGTATTGACTTATATAATTGCCTTTTCAGTGTCCTTTATTATTTCTTATGGCTTCAAGTTATTGTCAAATGTCCTTTCATTCCAGCCTAAACTTCTCCCTGTAGCTTCTTGTAGGTTAGGTCTACTGGCAAGCTTTTGTTTATCTGGAAATGTCTTCATATATCCTTCATTTATAAAGGATAGTCTTTCTGGAATTAGCATTCTTGGTTTCCAGTTTTCTCCTTCAGAATTTTAAGTGTATCTTCCTACTGCCTAAAGTCCTATATGGTTTCTGAGCAAAATCAACCATTAATCTTATTGAGGCTCCCTTGTTCATAATCAGTCATTTCCCTCTTGCTGCTTTAAAAATTCTTTGTCTTTGGGTTTCGACAAGCTGATAGTAATGTGTCTTGATAGTGAACTTTGAATTTCTCCTGTATGGCGTTCATTGAGCTTCTTAGACATATATTCATCTATTTACTCAAATTTGGGACAAATTTGGCTGCTATTTTTAAAAAATTTTTTCTGCTTTCTCTTTCTTTTTTCCTTTTGGGACTCCCATGTGTACTGTGGTACATTTGATGATGTCCCACAGGTCCCTTAGTCTCTATTCATTTTTCATCATTCATTTTTCCTTTTCCTTAGAATAGATGATTTCAGTGGTCTCATCTTGTTGATTTTTTAAAAAATTATTTATTTATTTATTTATTTATTTGATAGAGAGAAATAGAGCACAAGCAGGGGGAGCAGCAGACAGAGGGAGAGGGAAAAACAGACTTCCTCCTGAGCAGGGAGCCCGACTTGGGATTCAATCCCAGGACCCCGGGATCATGACCTGAGCCGAAGGCAGACTGAGCCACCCAGGCGTCCCAGTGGTCTCATCTTAAAATTTGCTGATCTCTGCTGCCTTTTCACATCTACTGTTGACCCTTGGTGATTTTTTTCATTTCAGTTATTGCACTTTTCAGTTCCAGAATTTCAGTTTGGTTCCCTTTTGTAATTTTTATCTTTTATTGATACCCTCATTTAAAAAATATATTATTTACTTGATTTAATTCTTTTTTAAAGGTTTTATTTATTTGACAGAGAGAAACACAGCCAGAGAGGGAACATAAGCAGGTGGAGTGAGAGAGGGAGAAGCAGGCCTCCTGCTGAGCGGGGAGCCTGATGCAGGGCTTGATCCCAGGACTCCAGGATCATGACCTGAACGGAAGGCAGATGTTTAACAACTGAGCCACCCAGGCACCCCTGGATTTTTTTTTGAACTCAGTTTTCAAGGGCGCCTGGGTGGCTCAGTTGGTTAAGCAGCTGACTCTTTTTTTTTTTTTAAAGATTTTGTTTATTTGAGAGAGAGAGAGAAAGAGCTCTTGAGAGGGGAGAAGGTCAGAGGGAGAAGCAGACTCCCCGAGGAGCGGGGAGCCCAAGGCAGAACTCGATCCTGGGACTCTGGGATCATGACCTGAGCCAAAGACAGTGGCTTAACTTACTGAGCCACCCAGGTGCCCTTTTTTTCTTAATTTAAACTCAAATAATTAACATACAGTATACTATTGGTTTCAGGGGGTAGAGTTCGATGATTCATCAGTCTTATATAATACACAGTGCTCATTACATCACATGCCCTCCTTAATGTCCATCACCCAGTTACCTCTCCCCCCACTCCCCTCCCCTCCAGCAATCCTTAGTTTGTTTGCTATAGTTAAGAGTCTCTTCTGGGGCGCCTGGGTGGCTTAGTCATTAGGCATCTGCCTTCGGCTCAGGTCATGATCCTGGAGTCCCTGGAATTGAGTCCCGCATCGGGCTCCCTGCTCTGTAGGAGCCCTGCTTCTCCCTCTCTCACTCCCCTTGCTTGTGTTCCCTCTCTAGCTGTGTTTCTCTCTGTCAAATAAATAAATGAAATCTTTAAAAAAAAAAAAAGAGTCTCTTCTGGTTTTTCTCCTCTCTGATTTCATCTCGCTTTATTTTTCCCTCCCTTCCTCTATGATCCTTTGTTTTGTTTCTTTTTTTAAGATTTTTATTTATTTATTTGACAGAGAGATCACAAGGAGGCAGAGAGGCAGGCAGAGAGAGGAGGAAGCAGGCTCCCTGCTGAGCAGAGAGCCCGATGTGGGGCTCGATCCCAGTACCCTGAGATCATGACCTGAGCCGAAGGAAATCCACTGAAAATCCACTAAAACCTAATCACAGACTTCCGTAGATAAATTAGCTACCATTCCACATTACACTAGAAGTCCTAACCAATGCAGTGAAATGAGAAATCAAAATAAGAGATATAAATATTGGTGATAAAAGCTATAAAATACATAAAAATATATGCAACGACCTCTTACACAGGAGAGGACCAGAAAAAGCACTAAGTATAAAAGAAAAACTTGAACATACCAAAATTAAAAACTTCTGCTATTTCAGAAAATCATATATCAGCCACAGAGAGGAATAAAGTATCAGAAGACATATGTCTGACAAAGGATTTTTTAAAAGATTTATTTATTTATCTTAGAGAAAGAGAGCATGAGCAGGGGAAGGGGTCGAAGGAGAGGTAGAAACAGACTCCTTGCTGAGCAGGGATCCTGATGTAGGACTTGATCCCAGAACCCTGGTATCATGACCTGAGCTGAAAGCAGATGCTTAACCAACTGAACCACACAGGCACCCCAAGATGGTCAAAATACTAAAAATCATTTAGTTGTACATTTAAAATGGGTGAATTTATGACATGTTAATTTTTACCCCACTAAAGCTGTTTTAAAAAGATAATTACCCATTTGGGCCAGCAATCATGTTCATATTTTCCCCAAATGAATTGAAAACTCACAACCACACAAAAACCTGCACTTAGATGTTTATAGTGCTTTATTCATAATTGCTGAATCTTGGAAGCAACCAAGACGTCCTTCAGAAGGTGACTATATAAATAAACTGTGGTACATCCAGACAATAGAATATTATTCACTAAGAAGAAATGAACTATCAAGCCACAAAAGACATGGAAGAACTTCAAATGCACATTATTAAAGTGAAAGAGCCAATCTGCCAAGTCTACATATTGTATGATTCCAACTATATGACATTCTGGAAAAGACAAAACTATGGATACAGTGTGGAGAGGGGAATGAAGAGGCAGAGCACAGAGGGTTTTTAGGACAGTGGAACTATTCTGTATGCTATTATAATAGTGGATATATGTCACTGTATATTTGTCAAAACTCATTGGACATACAACACTAAGACTGAATTCTAATGTAAACCAGGGACTTTGGCTAGTAACAATGTGTCAACATAGGTTCATCAGTTGTAACAAATGTGCTACTCTGGTGGTATGGGATGTTGAGATAGCTGGGTAGTCTCTGCCTGTGTGGGGGCAGGAGAGACATGAAAATTCTCTGTAATTCCTGCTCAGTTTGCTGTACCTAAAGCTGCTCTAAAAAATAAAGTCTAGGGGCACCTGGATGTCTCTGTCGGTTAAGCATCTGCCTTTGGCTCAGGTCATGATCCCGGGGCCTGGAATTGAGTCCTGCATGGAGTTCCCTGCACAGCAGGGAGCTTGCTTCTCCCTCTGCCTGCCAATCCCCTGCTTGTGCTCTTTCTCTCCCTCTTTCGCGCGCTCTCTCTCTGTCAAATAAATACATAAAACCTCTAAAAATTAACTGTTTATGGAGCCTTTGGGTGGCTCAGTCAGTTAAACATCTGACTCTTGGTTTCAGCTTAGGTCATGATCTCCTGGGTCATGGGATGGAGACCTGCACCAGACTCCATGCTCAGTGGGGAGTCTGATTGAAGATTCTGTCCCTCTGCCCCTCCCCCCATTCGTGCACACACACACATTCTCTCTTTTTCTAAAATTTAACTGTTTAAACAAAAATAATAACAATGTGGGGACGCCTGGGTGGCTCAGTTGGTTGAGCGACTGCCTTCAGCTCAGGTCATGATCCTGGAGACCCAGGATCGAGTCCCACATCGGGCTCCCCGCTCGGCGGGAAGCCTGCTTCTCCCTCTCTCACTCCCCCTGCTTGTGTTCCCTCTCTCGCTGTGTTTCTCGCTGTCAAATAAATAAAAATCTTTTAAAAAAATAATAACAATGTGTTGTGGAATAAGGTAAAATGCATAACAACCGTGTAAAGTCCAAGAAGAGAGAAATGGAAGTACATAAGCCACCTCCGAGCCAGAGAGGAGGGGCCCCGGGACCTGGGAAGCTCTCTGGGTAATCTAATTGAGCTACTTTCATTCTTCTACAGCCTAGAACACCTTAGAATGAATGTACCATTATTTTAGAAACATGTCTCAGGAACCGATGAGGACAGCAGCAGACCCGAGGAAAAAGACTCCCTACTAACCAAGCAGAAATGGCAGACCAGCCACCAGCCAAACTGAAGAGAAACCGAGAACATAACTCATTCACCTCCCATCAGAAAGCAGAGCTGGAAGCCTTGTTTAGTCTGACTCAGTTTCCAGATTATGTCACCCAGGAGTTGCTGGCATCAAAAATCAATTTATAGTACACTGAAGTACGGGTCTAGTTTAAGAACCACTGAGTTAAATGGAGAAAATGTCGAGAAAGGACAAGAAGCAGGGCTTCCAACCCCTGCCCCTGCAGCCAAGAGGAACACAACCCCAGCACCCACACTCCTTGCCCACAGCAGGCCCACTCTCCCCAAACCTTCCTGTCCCCTAGAGGCAGGTGCTGGAGACCCAGCCTGGGCTTCTCAGCACTGTGACCCTGAGTTGGACAGCCTGATGGCTACAGTGCCTGCTTTGTCCTCTGCCCCTTATGACATAAGCCAGGTGATAGAAGCTTATGGGCGTCTGGGGGAGGAGTAGGGGTCCAACATGTGCCTTTATCAGTACGTCTCCCAGTCTGAGCGTCAGCTGGGGCCAGAGTCCTGCTAGCTGGTCCCATCCCAGCCACTCGGCTCCATAAGGCTATTTATTGATCCTTCTGGCACAGGAGCAAGTGGGAAATTCCAAAGAGCTGCCAGGATGGTTAAGCCTACAGATCTCAAAAGTTATGGTTTTAGGGGAACCTGGGTGGCTCAGTCGTTAAGCGTCTGCCTTCTCCTCAGGTCATGATCTCAGGGTCCTGGGATTGAGCCCCATGTCCGGCTCCATGCTCAGTGGGGAGCCTGCTTCTCTCTCTCCCTCTGCCCTTCTCATTCTCTCTCAATTAAATAAATAAAATTTTTTAAAAAATATGGTTTTAGGTCACACCAGAATTTCCAGGGGATCTCTCTGACTTTTCTTCTTTCCCCCGTTTCCCTTTGGCTACACTTCCATACCCAAAGCTCTGGGTTAGGGACAGTCATTCCTTTGTTCTTCATAGTAGGAAAAACAATGCAGAAACCAGAACCCTTTGGACCCAATCTGTCATACTTATTTTCCTATTAGAAGCAACTGCCTGCATTTTGGGATGGCACATTTGCAAATCAAGTTGGCTTTTGCTCCTGAAAAAAAAAATGGAAGTAAATTATTGTAAGTATGTGAAGTGATGCAATAACACTTGAAGTTCGACTGGTAAGTTATGTCTGTACATAATAAACCTATAAGCAACCACTAGAATAACAAAATGGAGATGTGAAGCTAATAAGCCAGTAAGGAGATAAAAATGAAATTAAAATAATATCGATTGATCCAAAAGAAGGTAGAAAAAGAGGAAAAAGAGAACCGAGAAGAGATGGAACAAATGGAAAACAAGAAAACATAACAATTCTACATATGTGTGTGCATAATATTAGAGGTTCAGAATACATGAATCCAAAACTGACAAACTCTAGGGAAAACAGACAAATCCACAGTTCTAGTCAGATATTTCAATACCCTTTTCTCAGTAATTAATAGAACTAGGAAACCTAAAATTATTGAGGATACAGAAGTGAAGAACACTATCAACCAAATTGACCCAGTTGACATTTTTAGAACAGTCGACCCAATAACAACAAAATACACATTCTTTTCAAGTACATATGGAGTATTTACCAGGATAGAACATATTCTAGGCCACAAAAAGTCTCAATGAATTCAAAAGGGTCAAGTCATACAAAATATATTCTCTAAAAAAAATGGAATTAAATTATATACCAACAACCAAAAGATCTCTGGAAAATCCTCAAATATTTGAAAATGAAACAACCCACTTCTAGATATCCCGTGGGTTAGAAACCAAAAGAGAAATCAGAAAATATTTTGAGCTGAATAAAGATGAAACCAGTTTTTAGGGGGTAATTTTTAAATATATATATATATATTTATTTATTTATTTATTTATTTATTTATTTATTTATAGCACATGAGAGCTGGAGGGAGGGGCAGAGAGAGAGGGAGAGAAGAGAATCTTAAACAGGATCCTCCACACGCAGTGCAGAGCTTGACGCAGGGCTTGATGTCGTGACCCTGAGATCATGACCTGAGCCAAAATCAAGAGTTGGTTGCTTAACTCACTGAGCCACCCAGGTACACCTTAGCAAGTAGTTTTTATGCACTAATAACCTATATTAGAACAGAAGAAACATCTCAAAACAATGACTTCAGCTTTCACTTCAGTAAAAGGAAGAGCAAGTAAAAATCAAAACAAAGGAACAAAAATAATGAAGATCAAAATGGAAATCAGTAAAATAGAAAACAATAAAGACAAGAAAACCAGATTCTTGTAAGCCAGTGTTCATAGCACCATTAACCACAATAGTCAAAAGTTGGAAAAAACCATAATGTCCATCAAAAGATGAATGGTAGCTAGAAAAGTCGAATTCACAGAGAGACAGAAAGTTGGTTTCCAGGGCCTGGAGGCAGGAGTTATTGCTTAATGGGTACAGAGTTTCTGTTTGGGATCATAAAAAAGTTTTGGAATTATCAGTGGTAATGGTTTTGCACAACATTGTGAATGCCCTTAATGCCCCTGAATTTTACACTTGAAAATGGGTAAAAGGGCAAATTTTGTTATGCATAGTTACAATTTAAAATAATAATAATGTAACACACAAAAAACCCACACTGAATCGTACAAAAATCTTTAAAGATTTTTTATTTTTAAGCAATCTCTACACCCAAGGCAAGGGTGGAAATTACAACTCAGATATCAGGAGTCCCATGCTCTACTGAGTGCTAGGGGGACCCCTGAATTGTACAGTTTATTTATTTTTTAAAGATTTTATTTATTTGATAGAGAGAAATACAGCTAGAGAGGGAACACAGCAGCAGGGGTGAGAGAGGGAGAAGCAGGCTTCCAGATGGGGCTCGATTCCAGAACTCTGGGATCATGACCTGAGCCGAAGGCAGACACTTAACGACTGAGCCACCCCGGTGCCCCCGGTGCCCCTGAATTGTACAACTTAAATAAATGAGTTGTGTGGTATGCGAATTTACATCTCAATAAAGCCACTAAAAAAGGAGTGCGTATTGTGAGTCCACCTGCAGAAAATTCTAGAAAATGCAAATTAATATGGTGACTGAAAGTAACCCTAATTGGCTCACCACCTCATTTTCTTTTATCGCCTCCATTTTTCCTAATACTTCAGTTTCCTGCCTTGCCTCCTTAGGTCAAGGCTGCTCTTGAGGAGGAAACCGGGGTTTGGGGAGGAGGGGGCGGCCTCACTTTTGCCAAGGGAAAGAGGAGCCTTGGGGGCCTCTGAACCGAGTAACTCGTCTTGGGGTCCGCACCTGGGGTCGAGATCAAAGTAATCCTCGATTACCCCAGAGGTTAGTCAGTCTAGAAGCCTGGGACTCGCAGTGAGGCTGGCACTAGGACTCCACTTCCCAGGAGGTGTCGGGGCACCCAACTGAGGCTGCGTATGACGACGGGGGTGGGACTTGGTAGCTGGCCGGATGTGGCGCCGAGCTCGCCGAACCTGCCCACCTGGACGAGAGTTGCGCTGGGAGCCTCAGCCCGCTGCAATCAACAGCGGAGGAGGGCGAGCGCTTGGCCAGGTAATCTTTACGAAGACTACCCGCCCCCAGAGCTCCCGCCCCCTTCCCCCCCAATCCCCTACACTTTTCGTGAGTCTCACCAGCCCCGGACGCTTGCGTGAGTCTGTGAGCCATTCCTGAGATGGAAGGCAGTGGAGGGTGGGATGAGGTGTACGCGGACGCGGGAGACTGAGCCCGCCCTTGCTACTTGCGAATCTCAAGGGGCAGCGCTCTGTCCCAGGCTCACGAGTCCCTAGGAAGTCGCGGAATCAAGTAGGCTTGGTGGAGAAGGATGCGAGGGAAGAGCCGAACGGGCTTGTGGGGCTATTGCTGGGTTACTACCCTGCCTCTCTGGTTAAGTTTCCAGCCGCAGGGTAGTCTTTCCCTTGGCTCCGGTTTGGGGAGTGTTCACATGTCTTCCTTCGTTCGGCCGGCCTCGAGAATCCTAAAGCCTTCTTCGGCTGGATTTGAACCAAATAAGACAGTCTTCAGTGTGAAAAAGCTGCCGATGTTTAGTAGAGGGACTAAGTTGTGGAGAGTTGTAAATACAGATGGGGGGGGGGGTCTTCTGCTGAATTGTTTTGGTTTCAGAGAGTTACAGTGTGGTATCAAGTGGATTAGACTCAGACTTATGGAGAGGGTGAGACTTGGAGATTGTGCTAGGAACAGTAACCCTTTGAGTTGCATTCTTGTCTTGACTGTTAGTGGGTCTTTTACATTGTGTCCAACCTAGGGGAAAAGTGACTCCTACGCAGACTGTACATGTGAAGAAGGATACTTTGTCAGACGAGATTGGAAGATTTAGAAGAAACTGTAATTCCAGTTCACTGTGAATGACTGGGAAGGGAAACTTTCTGGGGGTGCTGGATTTTGCAGCACCAAACCTCTGCCAGTTTCCACTCCTGAGAGGCAGATCTAAAGATCTCTGAGTTGCCCTGATCCCTACTTCACAGTGCTACTGTGAGGCTTAAATAAGATATGTTAAAGTATTTGGTATAATGCCTGTAATCTCTCATTTTTTAGTTTCCCTTTGCTTCCCCATAGCAACCTTTTACCCCCTGTGAGCCATGCATTACTTTGTATTCTTGTTTGCCTTTTCATATGAGTCCTGCCTTTACAAGATTGTAAGCTTCTAGCAGTCTTTCCTTTTACTCTTTTTTGAGTCCCTTCTAGCACTGCATTGCCCATAGGAGTGAGTACCTGGGAGAATGTAGATAGTGGTGGTGATGAGGAGGGCCAAGCTGTAGGTGATCTATGACAGGACAGCATGGTGCTTGATCCCCAGGTTGAGGTAAACAAGCTTTTCTCATTTGCCTTTCTCCTAAAACTCCTAGGCTTCTCTCAGAGCTCCAAAACATTTAAAAATATTTTTATTTTTAGTATTTTAAACCATTTTTAAATATACAGTACAGTAGGGTTAACTATATGTGTATTGCTTGCAGTAGATCTTTAGAATTTTTCATCTTACAAAACTGAAACTTTCTAAAGATTTTATTTATTTGAGAGAGAGTACATGAGTGTGTGAGCATGAGCGAGGGGAGGGACAGAAGGACAAGCAGACTCCCCTCTGAGCATGGGATTCCGCCCCCCCTGCAATATGAGGCCCCATCCCAGGATCCTGAGATCATGACCTCAGCAGAAATCAAGAGTCAGATGCTTAACCTACTGAGTCACCCAGGCACCCTGCAAAACTGAAACAACTCCCCATTGGGGCCCCTGGGTGGCTCAGTCGGTTAAGGTTCTGACTCTTGCTTTGGCTCAGGTCGTGATCTCATGAGTGGTGGGATAGAACCCTGCATCAGGCTCCATGCTCAGCAGGGACTCTGCTTGAAGATTCTCTCCCTCTGCCCCTCCTCTGACTCTCTGTCTCTCTCACTTTCTCTCTAAAATAAATAAAATTTTTGAAAAACCCTCTCCATTTCCCCTCCCCCAGCCTACTTTCTGTTTTTATTTGTTTGACTACTCTAGAAACCTCATGTAAGTGGAATCATGCACTATATGGCTGTTTATGTGATTTCACTTAGCCTGTGTCCTCAAGTTTCATCCATGTTTTAGTGTATGAAGATTTTCTTCTCTTCTTTAAATTTTTTTAAGTAGGCTCCATGACCAGTGTGGGGCTTGAACTCATGACCTTGAGATCAAGAGTAGCATGCTCTACTGATTGAGCCAGCCGGGCGCTCCAAGATTTCACTCTTTTTAAGGTTGAATAATATATAACCTTAAATATGTATATAGCTCTCTCACATTTTCTTTATGCGTTCATCTGTTGATGGTCTTTAGGTTGCTTCTACCTCTTGGCTCTGGTGCATAATGTTGCAATGAACATTGGTGTTCAAGTATTGCTTTGAGATCCTTATTCTTTTAGATACATTTTTTTAGTATTTTTAAGCTTTTTAACCATAGATAATTCCAAACACGTGTAAGTAAATAAAATAGTATGATGAATATGTGGGCTGAAAAAATGAGTCAATTAATTGTACAAAGTAGCCCCCCAAAATACCTGGGACTTTTCCTGAACCTCCCTTTCATAGAGAGTTTATTGTGGGTGATGATGCCCTGGGTTTTGTTTCAGACCTGGGATGTTTTAGCTGCCCTCATCATCTAGGCCCTCAGCCATCAGTGTGGCTTGAATGCACCAGACCATATATATACCAGGAGGGTTAGTAGATATAAACAAGCAGAAATGAGTGTAGATGCCTTTTCCTAGTCATCGAGATGAGGAGCTGAGCTTGGGGTGCAAAGTGGTCTTTGGGCCTGAGTGTGTTGTGGTTCAGCAACTCCCTCAGATGCACACTTGTCCTGAAAGCACTCACTTTCAACAGAGATGTTGGATACCAGATGACGCGGATAGCAAGCTGGGAAGGTGAGTTGTTCATGCAGGAATTGCTATAGGAATTCAGGGGAGAAAGAAGTTAATCCAGACTGGGAAAATCAAGGAAGACTATTCTCAAAAGAATATGGGTAGTGACTTCACCTTTTTTCCATCAACCTTTTATCAGTTCACTGTGAATGACTGGGAAGGGAAACTTGATCCATATGCCTGTTTTCGATGGAAGAAGATAGGGCTGAGGTCAGCAAATAGTAGAGCTGAAGTACACTCTGGAATTTTTTTTAAAGATTTTATTTATTTATTTGACAGAGAGAAACACAGCTAGAGAGGGAACACAAGCAGAGGGACTGAGAGAGGGGGAAGCAGGCCTCCCACCAAGCAGGAAGCCCGATGCGGGGCTCGATCCCGGGTCTCCGGGATCATGACCTGAGCTGAAGGCAGTCGCTTAACCAACTGAGCCACCCAGGCACCCCTGGACTTTTTTTTTTAATATTTTATTTATTTATTTGACAGAAACACAGCGAGAGAGGGAACACAAGCAGGGGCAGCGAGAGAGGGAGAAGCAGGCCTCCCGCCAAGCAGGGAGCCCGATACGGGGCTCGATCCGGGGTCTCCGCGATCATGACCTGAGCTGAAGGCAGTCGTTTAACCAACTGAGACACCCAGGCGCCCCCACTCCGGACTTTTAGCTGTGGGATCTGTGCTAATGAAGGCTTCTAGGTGGAATGCCTTGCTAGTCAGGATTGGCTGTGTGGAAAGAGAGCTACCTCTAGTGGGCCTTTGTGAAGCATACTCAGAAGGCCAACTTTTCTTTCTTTTCTGTTTTTTTTTTTTTTTAAGATTTAATTTGATTTATTTATTTGAGATAGAGCACAAGCAGAGGGGTGGGGCAGAGGGAGGAGAGAAGCAGTCTTCCCACTGAGCAGGGAGCCTGATATGGAACTTGATCCCAGGACCCCCGGATTATGTCCTGAGCTGAAGGCAGACGCTTAACCCACTGAGCTACCCAGGTACCCTAACAGCCAACTTTTCTTTGACTGAAAATAAGGTGTTTTGTTTTGTCTATGATATGGGCCTAATTGTAGACCTTAGCTAATTAGACAGCAGAGGTGTGCCTGGGTGGCTTAGTTGGTTAAGCATCTGCCTTTGGCTCAGGTTGTGATCCCGGAGTCTTGGGATCGAGTCCTGCATGGGGCTCCTTGCTCAGTGGGAAGTCTCCTTCTCTCTCTGCCCTTCACACTGCTAGTACTCTTTCTAGCTCTCTCTTTCTGAGATAAATAAATAAAAATCTTAAAAAAAAAAGACAACAGGATGAGGGATGTATGTATTCCCCCAAATTCCTAAGGTGAGAAACTAATTGATTCTCAATTTTTTAAAAAGATTTTATTTATTTGAGAGTGAGAGAGAGAGAGAGCACGAGAGGGAGGAGGGTCAGAGGGACAAGCAGACTCCCCACTGAGCAGGGAGCCTGATGCGGGACTTGATCCTGGGACTCCGGGATCATGACCTGAGCCAGAGGCAGTCCCTTAACTGAGCCACCCAGGCACCCTCAATTTTTTTTTTCTATAATCAAATACATATGACAGTTTATCCCCTTTCCTCCATGTACCGACATTTGAAGAAGTTAATGTTATCAAGATCAGGTCTGAAATGAGTGCAGTAGTTAAGAAGCTAAAGGAAATGGAGTGCTCTGGGGGCATGGACAGGGTAGGGCATTGATAGGGTTTTAATATGGGGATGTAAACGTGGGAGCTCATAGTAAACACACTTCTTAGAGGTCATCTGTGCCTTACCATTAACTCTCAAATATTTGATTCATGAAGAAATAGATGAGGACTTATGGTGGTGGTATGATCCATGGTTTTGCTCAGACAAGGTAGGAAGGGATGAGATCCCTAGCATTGTTACATTACAGAACTTTTGCCTTCCCTAGAACAGTAGAAGAATTATTATGAAGTCATAGTAGTTTCTAATACTTTTTTTTTCGATATTTTATCCATTTATTTGACAGAGAGAAACACAGCTAGAGAGGGAACACAAGCAGAGGGAGTAGAGAGGGAGAAGCAGGCCTCCTGCCAAGCAGGGAGCCCAATGCGGGGCTTGATTCCGGGTCTCCGGGATCATGACCTGAACCTAAGGCAGATGCTCAATGACTGAGCCATCCAGGCGCCCCCATAGTAGTTTCTAATACTTAATGAGTACTTCCTATGTGGCAGGCACTGGTAAGTACTACAGAAACATTCTTTTCTGTAAGCCACAGGTGAAAAGCTTGCCGAAACTGACAAAGCTTAGAAAAAGGACTTGTTTTGGACTCCAGGTGGTCTGACATCAGAGCTTGGACTCTTAACTACTCTGGGTAGCTAAGTCTGACTGGCCTACCTTTCTCCAATTTTGTGAGGTCACTGTCAGGAACAGAGATCTCTCTGCTGGGTCTATAGCCACAGACCCAAAGAGCGAGCCATATTTCTTTTGTCTCAACCTTTAGAACCTCCTTTCTACATCAATGTGTCTTTTTTAAAGATGTATTTATTTATTTGAGAGGGAGAGAGAGAGAAAACATGTGCATGCATGAGCGGGAGGGGCAGAGGGAGAGGGAGAGAGAACCTCAAGCAGACCCTGTGCTGAACACAGGGCCCAATGCAGGGCTCCATCCCATGACCCTGAGATCACAACCTGAGCTGAAACCAAGAGTCGGATGCCTGACCGATTGCACCAGCCAGGGCCCCCACATCAATGGTATTTTAAAAATTAGTTTTCATTTATTGAGCACCCACTATGTTTTAGCACCTTTGATAGAATATAGTATACCTCATGTATGTGAATGGTTTTTAGTCTTTTTGGGCTCACAGCCCTTTTTGACAATCTGATGACAGTTTTGGATCTTCTTTCCAGAAAAATTCACTTACGTACATACACATAATATTGCATACTTCAGAGGCGGCTTCTAGGACCTACTGAACTTTATCCTCTAACAGTCCATGGACTCCACGGTAAGAACTCTTGCCCTATATAGTCTTTCCCAGCTGACTCTTCTATGGTGTTAAGGGGATGGGCAGTGGGCGGGGGCTTCTTACCTCTTCTCTTTCTCCTCAGAGAGAAATGTTTATAAAGCTTAGGCTCCTCAAATGAACCAAGCATCTGTGAATGTTCTTTCTCTCTCTTAGGACACCAAGGGAAGAATGCAGACAATCAAATGTGTGGTTGTAGGAGATGGGGCTGTAGGTAAGACCTGCCTCCTTATCAGTTACACAACGAATGCCTTTCCTGAGGAGTATATCCCCACAGTCTTTGACAACTATAGTGCCCAGACATCTGTGGATGGCCAGATCGTCAGCCTGAACCTGTGGGACACTGCTGGACAAGAGGAGTATGACCGACTGCGAACGCTGTCCTACCCCCAGACCAATATCTTTGTCATTTGTTTTTCCATTGGCAACCCATCCTCGTATGCCAATGTGAGGCATAAGTGGCACCCCGAGGTCTCCCATCATTGCCCCAATGTGCCTGTTCTACTGGTAGGTACCAAGAGAGACCTGCGGAATGACACTGAGACGGTGAAGAAGCTGAAGGAACAGAGCCTAGTGCCCACAACGCCTCAGCAAGGCACTTCCCTGGCTAAGCAGGTGGGGGCTGTGAAGTACCTAGAATGTTCAGCCCTGATGCAGGATGGGGTGCATGAGGTATTTTCAGAAGCTGTCCGGGCTGTGCTTTACCCTGCCACAAAGAAGAACACCAAGAAGTGTGTCCTTTTATAGCTTTTGGGGTGCTACTTGGGGACTGCACTGAAGAGGGAAGAAGAGGGATTCCTTTGATAGCAATGAACAATGCCAGCATGAGCCATTTGTCTCGTTTCCTAGAAACCCTAGACTCCAGGTTATTGGGCTTTTGGAGGAACAAAGACAGCCTCGTTTGTACCTGGCTGCTTTGAAGTTTGGTCTGAAACTTTTTTTTTTTTTTTTGGTCTGAAACTTTTGGAGGAAGTTTGGGAAGAGAGAGAGAGAGAGAGAGACTGACTGACTGACTTTTACCTCTAAATTAGCTTTCCTAGCTGTATTTACCATTGAGCAAGTGCCTCACAGAAGGACGAGTTTTTAGTTTTCAAATCATTGCCTTAAACTTTCTGATAAACTGATTTTGAGAAATCATTTTATATGTGAATCCTGGGTGTTTCCAGGGTCTACATGTTCTTCCCATTCTGGAGATGAGACATGTTTGCAAAAAAACAGTTAAGCAACATTTTTCAAAGTTCTGGGAGATACTAATAGATGTTCCTTAACAAGGTCCTGTGGTCAAGTAAGTCAGGGACCAGTGGGGTTTTTTTTAAGTGTTTATTTAAATTCCAGGTAGTTAACATACAGTGAAATGTTGGTTTCAGGTGTACAATATAGTGATTCAACACTTCTATACAACACCTGGTGTTCATCAGAACAAGTGCCCTCCCCCTTAATCCCCATCACCTATTTACCCCAGCTGCCCCCCACCTCCCTTCTGGTAACCAGTGATTTAAATAAAGCTGAACAGGTTCTTCTACTGGAGGAATTTAAAACTTTTAATATGTGGGCAACATTTCCCAAATTTATTTCACTGAATTTTTTTTTTTAAATTTCCAACGAACACCTGTTAACATCTCTGGAAACGCAATTTCAGAGATGCTGGATTATGAGGAACTAGAAATTCCCAAAGAGGCTATGAAAAAAAAAAGCGTAATGTGGTCATGTTCTTTTTGATGTTTCCTTCTTTATGCCTGTGAGAAGAATGTGTATCAGCCATGGACTTGTTACTGGTTCCTCTTCCACCCTTAGGAGATGGGTTTGGCACTTAGTGCTAGCGCATTGGATGTGGGGTCTGATGGTCAGATCTGCTATTAGATTACGATAGCACTATGGGCCTGGTGATGTGGAATTAATCCCCCATAAAGCGGTGTCCCTGAGGCCTAACCATTGAAGGTTAACCCCATAAATCAACCAACGGACCGACCGACCAGCCAACCAAAATGTTCTGCCAGTCGTTATCAGGGAGCTGTGTGATTCTTCTCAGTGTCCTACCTTGCTCTCTTCCTGTTCTTCCCTCCTCTGTACGTGCGTGTGCGCACGCATGCGTGAGTTTTCAGTCCTGGTTGCCGTTTGAGGTCTTTCAGTTGCTCAAAGAAAGTTGGAATATGTTGGATTTCCAGACCCTGGAGCTGTCAACATTTGTGGGGATTTTGTTAGAGTTGCGCAGCCCGCTCTGCGGGGGTAGGGGTCACATTGCTTACCCTAGTAAGCCTGTTTCTCCTTATTCTCCCTAGTTGTATGTTTGATCTTCCTCCTTTGATATGGAAGGAAAACTTCCTTCTCTACCTGACAGATAGTGGTTGACAATTCCACTGGGCACATACCCTCCTACCCTGTTAAAATAAGCAGTGGATCTTTGAGAGTTTGGGAAATGGAGTTAAAAGAATCACATGACTCCTTTTGTGGCGAATGAAATGTCTGCTTTGCTCTGAGAGTCTTGCTGTTGCTCTTAGAAGTATGTGATCAGATTAGTCCTCTGGTTAACTGAGCCTCCTGGACAGGGTTGCCAGATAAAGAGAGAGTAGTTTTTGTTTTTTACAAATAATTTTTTTTATTAAAAGATTTTATTTATCTATTTGACAGAGAGAAACAGAGCTAGAGAGGGAACACAAGCAGAGGGACTGAGAGGGAGAAGCAGGCTTCCCATTGAGCAGGAATCCTGATGTGGGGCTCGATCCCCCGGTCTCCAGGATCATGACCTGAGCCGAAAGCAGTCGCTTAACCAACTGAGCCCAGTCGCTTAACCACCCAGGCGCCCCATGTTTTTTACAAATAATTTTTTAGTCTAAGAATGTACCACACAGTATTTGGGAATAGAGTAAAAAAAAAATTTGCTTTTTATCTGAGGTTCGAATTTAATGGGACATCCTGTATTTTTATTTGCTAAATCTGGCACCCCTATTCTCGGAGAGTCAGAAAGCTGGAGGTCAACCAGATACCAAGTACTGTTAGAAAGTAAAAGGTCAGCTCACTATTCTTCCTCCTTTTCTTCTGGTTTTCCTTTCCCTCACCATGGACTAAAGTGTTCTGTTTTGCTTTTCCTGTATCACTGCACTTTCTTCTTCCTATAGTAATTCACTGGTGTATATTTCTACACCATTGTCTAAAGCTGTGGAAGATCCAGGCTGGATAGTTTTGTCTGATAGATGCCTTCTTAGTTTCGGTGTACTGTATCTATTTCTGCTGTGTGACCCAGGGCCTCCTGTTGCAGGGGCTGTAGGGGTCCTGTGTGACAGGATGTTAACTGGAAGAGCGTGAGGGTGGCCTTCCTTAACTAAGGCCCTGTAGCACTTTGGAAAGTGGGGGGTCTATTATAATCATAGCATGGGGGCTGGAGGAGTCAACTAGCCTGTGGGCACATGTCCCAACTGCTCTGTGTAGTCACTGAGTTTTCCCATGGGCAGCCAGACGAAGCACCTATTGCTCGAGTGTATTCCGGTTTCAGGATGCTTATATCTTAGATGCTTAAGACTTCATGGTTGAAAGGGGTTCAAAACACGGCTGTCGCCTGTGTCTCTGGGAACTTGCCATTTAGCTACTGAAATCTTTTAAATTGGCTTTTAATTTAATAGTGCCTCCTGCTTCTGCTTTGCCTGGCAAGATCTCAAATACAAGCCTGGGCTTGGTTTGGTCAGACTCACGTCCTCTGATGAATGGAGGTGTGATCCACAAGTCTGAGAGTATGGTTTTGTATTGGACTGATTTGATGGTCCTAAACAGACACTGACATCTTGATTTTTATACTTACAAGGAATTTGTATGACGACTAACATGCTAATATCACTTTAAAGTTGTTCATAATGAATGGCAATAAATTTTCTGATTTCACTGGGTCTGTTGCTTTCTAAAAATCAAAGCAATTCCTCAACCCTCCTCCTTTGTTTTGAGTGGTTTCTAAATCCCTTTTAAGTTGCAGAGGATGAAGTAACTATAATTGTATTCCACATCACACCTATGTGCAACTGTACTTATTTTTCTACCTCAGACAATCAGGGTAGGGAAGTGTCTTCTCTGCTAACATGGATTCTCTCGTTCCTGCTGGTTTTCACTAATGACAGACCAGTTCTCTGTGGGTGGTATTTCTCACGAAGTGTTTACTACATTTACTACAATGTTTACTACATTCGGTAAACAATTATCACACTCCTATTGTGTTATAGGTATTACAGTAGTAGGGACTAGAGTTGTAAATATAGGACATAACATTTTATGTCCTTTGCCTCTTCCAGCTATCTCAGGAAAACATCCTTCTTCTGTTTGTTATAAAAATGAACTGATATGGTTAATTGTATAGAGCGCTGGTGCACTATTACATGACTGGTAGGGAAGAGCAAAACCATGTTGTGTTGTGTTTTGCTTTGCGGACAGCTTTGTTGAAATATAATTTACATACCAAAAAATTCACCCATTTCAGGTGTACAGTTTAATGGCTTTTGGTAAATTTACTAACTTACACAGCTGTCACCAAAATCCAGTTTCATTTTTTTAAGATTTTAATTTTATTTTTTTAAAAGATTTTATTTATTTATTTGAGAGAGAGCAAGTGAGCGTGAGAGAGAGCACAAGGCAGGGAGAGGGAGAAACAGGCACCCCTTCAAGCAGGGAACCCAATGCGGGCCTCAATCCCAGGACGCCAGCATCATGACCTGAGCCAAAGGTGGACATTTAACCAACTGAGCCACCCAGGTGCCCCAAGATTTTATTTTTAGTAATCTCTGCACCAAAGGTGGGGCTCAGACTTACAACCCTGAGATCAAGAGTCACATGCTCTACTGACTGAGCCAGCCAGGGACCCCAACTAAAATCCAGTTTTAGAACATTTCTGTCACCTCAGATCCCTCATGCAGTGAATCCCTGTTCCCGCCACCAGCCCTACACAACTAGTAATCTACTTTGTCTTTTCTGAACATTTCGGGTACGTGGAATCAAATAATATGTGGTCTTTTTTTTTTTTTAAATCAAGTAAGATCTGCTCCCAACGTGGGGCTTGAACTCATGACCCTGAGATCAAGCATTGCATGCTCTACCAACTGAGCCAGTCAGGCTCACCCAGTATGTGGTCATTTGGGCCTCATTTCCTCTATTTAGCATAATGTCTTCAAGGTTTATTTATTTTGCAGCACATATTGGTACTCTATTTTTTTAACCAAACTTACATTTATCTTGCAGAGATCAAGAAAGGCTTTCTCTTCCACACCACTTCCCTAATTATATTTATTGCCTCTCCCATTTTCCCCCTCAGTGCATCCTAGTTTGACTATATCTTTAAGTAAGAGAATTGTTCCATTCCCTCAAAGAACCTTAGTCATTTGAAAGTAAAGTGTTCTTTAAATTCCCATACTTCTACGAATCTTTTATCTTCTATAGTACATCGTGTCAAAAAGAAAAACCACAGGCCCAAAATGGATTCACTTAAGGTTAGGAGCCCCAGATCAGTAAAACCAAGACTTATTAATACCTAACTTAACTAGAGTTTAGTTCCACCAAGAATATAATCTTTAACCAGTCAACACACATTTTCCTGGTCAGCACTAGAAAATTTACTCATAGACCCCTCTGTTCTCCTTTAGAGGGCAACCTTGCCTAAAACAGTTCTTTCTTTTAATAATTTTTGGGGGTATTTTAAAGTTTATTTATAATCTCCACACCCAACGTGGGGCTCAAACTCACGACACCGAGATCAAGAGTCATGTGCTCCATCAACTGAGCCAGGTAGGTGACCCTACTTCATGTTTTATTGCTGAATAATATTCCACTGGATGGATACACCATATTTTATCTACTTATAATTGAGGGAATTTCTTTCTACCTTTTAGCTATTATGAATAGTGCTTTTGTGAACCTTTGTGTACAAGGGTTTTTTTAAAGATTTTATTTATCTGACAGAGCTTAAGATTTTATTTATCTGACACAGAGAGAAAGCCCACAAGCAAGGGGAGAGGCAGGGAGAGGGAGGAGCAGACTCCCTGCTGAGCTAGAAATTGCTGGATCATGCCATAGATTTATACAAAACCACGTTTTGGGTCAAGAATATCATCTTTAATACTTACGGTATGTGAAGTCCCCTTCCCCATTCTTTTTTTTTTCAGAATTTTTTTAAAGATTTTATTTAACAGAAACACAGCCAGAGGGGGAACACAAGCAGGGGGTGTGAGAGAGGGAGAAGGAGGCTTCCCGCAGGGCAGGGAGCCCGACGTGGGACTCGATCCCGGGTCTCTGGGATCATGACCTGAGCCGAAGGCAGTCGCTTAACCAACTGAGCCACCCAGGCACCCCTTTTCAGAATTTTTTTTAAAGATTTATTTGATAGAGAGAGCTCAAGCAGGGGGAGTGGGAGAGGGAGAAGCAGACTCCCCACTGAGCCAGGAGCCTGGTGGGAGGCTTGATCCCAGGAGCCTGGGATTATGAGCTAAGCTGAAGGTTGAGCCACCCAGGTGCGCCGTCGCCCCTTCCCCATTCTATAAGCCTCCATCTACCTCTTGCTGGATCTGCTTTTCCTAAAGCACAAGCATCTAAAACGCAATATAAAGTACATTTAGGGCGCCTGGGTGGCTCAGTCATAGCCGTCTTCCTTCAGCCCAGGTCATGATCCTAGGAGCCCATATCTCCCTCTCCCTCTGCTGCTCCCCCTGCTTGTGCTCTCTGGCTCGCTCTCTCTGTCAAATAAAATCTGTAAACGAATAAAGTACATTTAGAAACATATTCCATTTTGCTTTTTGGTTTTAAACATTAGTATAGCAATAGTATTCTCCTAACCTTTCATTACCAAGGTGCAGCACCTCAGCTACTGTGTGGGTTGTGGCAGATGTTTGTCATCTGGCTTAGAAATGTAACTACTGTTAACATTCCAAGGGACATCCATGCAATGACCATAAAAAACGAATGAGGAAGAGTGCTACAAAGTGGTACACTGTGATTTCCAGGCTAAATTATTAAGGGAAAAAGAGCAATGTGAAAGAGTATATATAGTATGCTACCTTTGGTGTAATGAAAAAGAAGAAATAATATGTTTACTCATTGGCTTATTTTTGCAAAAAGAAATATAGGAAGTACAAATATCAAGTCATTACATTGTATGCCTGAAATAGAAGAATGTTATATGTCAATTACATCTCAAGAGAAAAATAAACACAGGAAGGATAAACCAGAAATTAATGAATGTTTACTTATAGGGAGTGGCTAGGTATTGCGGTAGAGGGCATAGGCAGAGGAGCAAGACTTCTTTGGAAATAGCTTTCTACATACTTTTGACTTTTAATCATGTAAAAATTTACATATTTTAAAAATTAAATTGTATAAAAAAGGACAATAAAAGCAAATCATAAAGTTGACGAGAAATAGAAACAATTCCACAGAGGAAATTTTTTTTCAAGTAATTTTTACACATAGTACACTATATATCCTTAATAGAATATATTCTGAGGACAAAAAACTGCAAAGAACTTCTGAACTTTACTTAGGTTTATTGTTGGTAGTGGTATCCACCTTGTAATTCTGCAAAGAGTCAATATATGGATATTGGGAACCAGAATTTTAAGAGAAGCAAGAGAGAAATATGAAATGGGGAAAAGTGAGGGAGAACCCTGTGGTGTCAGACTTGAATTGGAGATATTAGTATAAACTCATTTTTTAAATTTCTATTTTTTAAGAGTTTATTTATTTATTTGAGGGGGAGAGAGAGACAGAGCAAGAGCAGAGGGGGAAGGGGAATGGAGAGGAAGAAGCAGATTCCCTGCTGAGCAGGGAGCCCCAGGCGGGACAGATCTCAGGACCCTGAGATCATGACCTGCGCAGAAGGCAGACGCTTAACCAACTAGCCACCCAGGTGCCCCTAATTTCTATTTTTTTAAAAAATGTAAGCTCTACACCCAACATGGGGCTTGAACCCACAGCCCCAAGACCAAGAGTTGCATCCTTTACGGACTGAGCCAGCCAGGTGCCCCTTAAACTCATTATTATTTATTATTTATTTATTTTTTTTAGCTCTCTCCATTGGAAGGGCCTATAAGCAATGATGTCCCAATTTCTAAATACCATTCCCCGCTAAAAGATATCAGTTCTTGAAGAAATGGCTTATGTCAGGTCTGGGACAGGGAATGTGCAGGTAAGCCTAGAACATCTCCTGCCAAAAAGCAAGGAAGTACTCCAAGACTAATAACACAGGAGCCAGAGGGAAGTGGGTCCCACTGGACAAATTTGGAACAGTTTGAATAACAAAAAGGATAATGATGGTGCTAGATTATGACACATTAAAATGAAACAGGAGAAGGGAAGTAAGACCAAGTTCTTTACTGAATAAATCCACTTATAAGTGTAGAAGGAATTTAAGAATTAGAAAAGTCACCCTTCTGCACCCTCTCAACATAATTGATTCAGGCAGGAATCATTAAAGGAAGCTAAACCCATTGGGTGAATATTCACACAATCTCAACCCCATCTGCTAATGTACCTTTGCAATGGAGAGATCTGGTGCTCAAATACAGCATCACCAATAGTGTGACAACCTGACGTTTGTGCCTTCTGATGGCCGGCAAAATGTTTAATGTAATCAACTCGAAGAAACAATCAGATGAATTCAGAATATGGAATATTTTCAAGACAGTTTGCCAGGATTCTTCCAAAAGAAGTATGTTGTGTCACTCAACACAAAGAAAAGGCTAACGTTTCTGGATTAGGGCTGAAGGGAGATTACCAAGTGCAGGGCAAAAACCTTCAGCGGGTCCTGGATTGAAGTGTAAAATGCTCCAACTAGGACAACTGGGAAAATCTAAATACGAAATGCAAACTATCTTAAGTGATAATGATTTAGTGTTAATTTTTAAAAAGACGCAATAACGATTTTGTGGTTCTGTAGAAAAACGTCTATTTTTAGGGCTGGAGAATCACACATTGTAACCTACTTTCAAATGGTTCAGAAACTAAAAAAAGTAAAACCTGTAAAAACGTTAACCATTGCGAACCTAGGGGAAGGGTCGGCTGTTCTTTTTCACACTTCGCGAAAGAAGCCGAGGGGGAGGGGACTCCGTTTCCCTGGGGAAATGTCAATTCCAAACAACTTGGATAGGTACCTCTGGCACAGTAGAATTTACCTCCAGTCTCTGGTTCCGAAAAAGCAGCAAAACCGCAAACCAGATGGACTGCTTCTCTTCCTTACTTCCGCCTACCACGGCGTGGTGACCCGCGGTTACTAGGACGTAGGCGGCGTGCCCCAGGCAGCTCCTTCTGATTGGAGGAACAGCCGTGACACCTATCGAATGCACTGAGGATGCTCTTGCGCAGATTAGTGGAAGGGGGCGGGACCAAACATTTTCTTTGACCAACCGCTTTCCACATGCCCAACCTCCTGATCGCGTACGGTCGAATCAGAAGCCGCTAGTAAAGTAGTGCAACCAATTCTCCCTTTTCGTAGTCCGGCCGGTCTTTCCGGTTATTCCCCCCTCCCCCATTCCACTTCCGGTAGGGCCTGGTGGGGTCAAGGAGCCCTGTAAGTCACTTCTGGGCGACCAGTGTTTTTATTTCCGGTCCATGGGACCAGGCTGGGATTTGCTGCTACCCGCAGCCTCTGGTGACACCACAGCCGCCATCATGTCAGACACGGACAGTGACGAAGATTCTGCTGGAGGCGGCCCATTTTCTTTAGCCGGTTTCCTTTTCGGCAACATCAATGGAGCCGGACAGCTGGAGGGGGAAAGCGTCTTGGATGATGTGAGGGAGCGGGGGTGGGTATAGGGTTGGGGGTGGTGCGGTTGAGTGAGAAGAGTAGAGGGTGCTTGGAGTAGAGCCGCAGTGAGAGGGCGCGGTTAACGTAAAGGAAGGAAGTGAGAAGCGGACACTCTCCTAGTAGAGCGCGCCTATGGTAGACTGTGGAGGCTCAGTTCTGGGTGCGGGTGGGAAGAAGAGAGAACTGTAGGCAAGCCCTCGTGGGTCAGGGGCGCTGATGTGGGTGGCTTTGGGGTTAATAGTCATCCTAACAAGGCAGCCGGAAAACAGTGTAATCTAGCGACATTACTTTTTAAGCCTTTGCTCTGAGGACTTTGGAGGTTCTTGAAACTGCCTTTCTGACATCGTTGACTTGAGGTGGCTCTAGAGCAAGAGGACTGGAAAGAGCCTGTGACAAATCGTGTCTTCCCGCCTCAGTTCTTAAAACAGCGAATGTTCAGACTATCTGGGCAGACCCCTTCTGGTCCAGTGACGTTCTTGGGTAGTTTTACCAGTTGAATCACTGACATTCATGAAGTTGTTTCATTGTGTCCAAATGAACCTTACTTGCTTTCATTTAGATTCATTTTCTCAAGGAGAAAATATTGATCAACATTCCTCTTCTGCATCACGCACAAACACACAAAAGGCAGCAAAAAAAGTTCTTGTCATCCCTTCTCTAATCCCAGTGACCTCATTTAGCCTTTATTCAGAGAACTGTTCCATGTGTTTAGCCTTGGTGATGGTTCTTTGACTAATCTTTTCTTATGGGAGTGTGGTGATGAGATTGGACCTAATATGTTGATAAAGATCTGATCAACATGGAGTTTAGTTGAAGTGTTACTTTACAGTTCTGGAATGTGATGTCCTTTTAACACGCTGCAGAGTTGTATTTACTATGGATTTATAGCTTTGTGCTGGACCAGGGAAATAATTGCCTTGTGGTGTGGGAAGCTTAGGTTTAGTTGTTATCTTCGACTCTGGTGCTGTCCCTTTTTCAGGAGTGTAAGAAGCACTTGGCAGGCTTGGGGGCTTTGGGTCTGGGCAGCCTGATCACTGAACTCACCGCAAATGAAGAATTGACTGGGACTGATGGTGCCCTGGTAAATGATGAAGGTGAAGTGCGGGTCATCGGGAGTAAGGAGGGAGGAGGCTAGCCACTTACTGTGTATGCACTTTTCAATGGGAATTATCTAAGGGAGTGAGAGTTACTTGCTCTTTGTTGACCTATACCTTCCCCACCCCCCTTTTATTTATAGGGTGGATCAGGAGTACAGAAGATGCTGTGGACTATTCAGACATCAATGAGGTAGCAGAAGATGAAAGCCGAAGATATCAGCAGACAATGGGGAGCTTGCAGCCCCGTTGCCACTCAGGTGATTCTTTAGTGTCATCAGTAGAGCATTCCAGTTCATTTTCTTGCTGTGTAGTCCGTTTTGTTTCTGTGTATGCTTTCTGCCATTGTTCCTGCTCTCCATCCTTTGCTTCTGTGTTTGTTAGCTCTGTTCCATGCAGCTCCTATCTTTTTTGGTGTTCTGGGGCAGTGTTATACTCAGGTGTTTATTCCTCCTACTGGTTATTCCCAAATTCTTGGTGAATGCCAAGTAAGGATAATGTTTTCCTTAACTGGTATTTGAGGACCTGCAGGTTCATGGCACTGTTTTAGATATTATTTGAACTCAGTCTTTGCTCTTAAGGACTTGGTGGTTCAAGGAGGATTAAGTATATACAACGTCATTTATTAACGGGCACACATAGTTATTGGCTTAATGTCTGTTAATCACTCACCACCTGTATGCTGACAGAATGCACTTAATGCTTGCTTACAATATAGGTTTCTCTCCCTGGTATAAGGTGCTACGTAGAGAATCAGAATCAGAGCTGAAGGTGGTATTATTAACCTCATCATAGATAAAGAAAACTTGGACTTCCATAAGATGTGGGATTTTATTAAAAGTTATATGTTAGTGGCAGACCTTGACTCATTCAGTAATTACAGGATATTAGACATTTGTTGAGTTATTATGGGCTATAAACTATGATAGTATGGTACAAAGATAATACAATCCATTTTCTGATCTTGAGGAGCTTAGTTCTGTGGTCTGGAACCTAGAGCTACTGATCATAGTTTTTTTTCCAGACTTTTAATTTTTTACAACTTTTGAGGTATAGTTGACACATACATAATTCATTGTTTCCACTGCCTTACACTACCTCTCACCGCTTGACACTTTTGTATGAGGTTGTTCATTGTTTGTTCATTGTCCACCTCTTTGACCTGGATTTCAGGACCAGTTAATGGATTTGAGTGCTTGTTACAGAGAGAGGATTAACTGTACCACATACACAGGAGGTAACCCAGAAAAATAGACAATATAGGTCTCACTCTCCGGGATATAACTATCATTTGGGGAAGATGGGATAAGCAAACACGAAACATAATTATTCATAATAAAAAGACATAAGCCAGCTACAAGCTCCTATTTCTGTATAGTGTATTGTATTTCATTTCGGCAGGTTGACAGAAATCTAAGACAAATATCGTAACTATTTTTGAAGTGGTAGCTCTTATTTTCAGGGAATTTTGGAATTTTCAGGTTTGGGTTTGTTGTCTTTAGATAGGGATGTTAAGGAAGAGGATGAGTGGGGGTGTCCTTGTTGGGTTTATGAGCTGACCTCCTAGAAAAGGAGGATGCTGCATTTGGACGTCTTAGTACTCTGATATGCTCATTTCCAGGTTCTCTTATTCAGTGTCCTAACTTCTTCCTTCTCTGGCATTGGCCCCTTCACATGGCTTGACTTATTAGGATTCTTCTTTGGAATAATTGGAAGTGGGTGGAGGTCATTAGAAAATATGTCATGGAGGTGAATGTTGAGCAAAAGTTTGAAAGACAGGGTTTCATGGAGAGGAAGCAGCAGAGCATTTTGGTTTGAAAACATGGCTTGTCTAAAGGTTTAGAAATAGAAATAAGTGAATAGTGCACGGGGAATTGGCCAGAAGGTTTTCTTGAAAGGAGTGGAAAATGTACTGCTATAGCAAGAACCAAGCATGGAGCCAATTTGACAGCACTTGTATATATGCCTTACTTGGAATTTGATGTTATAAAGGATCATAAACCAAACTGATTGTTAAGTAAAGGGCAGAGTAGTATAATCGAAAGAAAATGGACTTTGGAGTCAAAATAATAGGTTCAAGTCCAAGCTTCATATTTAGTTTGATCCTGAGAAAGTTGCTCAGTCTTTGAGGCTTGGATTGGTTATAATGCCTCAGTTTTCTAATCTGCAATGAAGGTGATAGTACCTCATTAATGGGTCTTATGTGGGAATTTAAGTTTATTATCACACAGTGTGAAGGCACCTACATAGTACAGTGTCATGGTAGATGCTCTGTAAATGTTAGTTGCCTTTCCTTCCTAAATGAAAATGAGAAGTGATACTTGTTGTTTTGGGGTTTTGATTAGAAAAAGGGTAAAGAGGCAGACTAACTTAGAAACTGTTCTTGCAGGCTAGATACAGGGTCATCAGGGTCTCGAGTAAGGTGACAGTTGTGGAAAATGCTAAGCAGAATTAAACTCGAGAGTTGCTGGTAAAACAACAGTAGGACTAGGTAAGTAAGGAAGTGCATTGAAATGAGTATAGGCTTTGGTTAGCTAACCTTGAATTCTGACTTTGTCATTTAAAACTGTGTGACCCTGAGTAAATCATTTCACTGTCACAGAATATTTCCTACTTTGCCAACGTTCTTGGGAGGATTATAGATAAAATAACTACAAATACTTGGCATATAATGGTAGCTAAGTAAGTGGAAGTTGCTGTAATGACTATTAATGATTGGTTGGAAAAGGTGTGTTGGGGGTAAGAGATTGATGAAGGAGACAGGAGACTTTAAGTCCTAAGCTAGTAAAATGAGGATGGAGGTGGTATTGATACTAAGGAAAGGGAGTTTTAAGGAAGCAAAGGATATTTCAGTGTGATGAGAGATATAGTTGTAAAATATCTGAGTGGAAAGGTTCTTTTTTTATTTTTTTATTTTTATTTTTTTTTTTTTTTAAAGAAATCTGGTCTTTATTTTTTTTTTTTTTTTAAGATTTTATTTATTTGACAGAGAGAAACACAGCCAGAGAGGGAATACAAGCAGGGGGAGTGAGAGAGGGAGAAGCAGGCTTCCCGCTGAGCAGGAAGCCCGATGTGGGACTCGATCCCAGGTCTCCAGGATCATGACCTGAGCCGAAGGCAGTCGCTTAACTGACTGAGCCACCCAGGCGTCCC
>PITA01007703.1:0-89645 GCA_004023965.1 Spilogale gracilis
AAAAAAAAAAAAAAAAGATCTATTTATCTTTAGGAGACACCATGTTTTTCAGCTTTGACAGCCATTAAAGCCAAGTGTCAAAATGCACTAGTAATAGACCTTTGTTTTGCTAAGTTAAAAGTCTTAGAAATGTCAAATCAAGATTTTCAAATTTAATGAGGCTTATTTTAATCACATCATATTTAGTAATACTGGTTAGTAAGATATAATTTTGGAATTATCACTCAATAAAAATTTTAAAGATCTGCTTATTAGGGAAAAAGTGAACAAGTATCCCAAAATAGGCATATTTATTTCTTTAGAAATTATATACATGGATTTTATTATAAATTCATAAAATACATCCTTGTATTTTTATTTGTATCTCATTTGATTTGTGTTTTAAAATGTATGCATCAAATTTATAACAATTCATTTGTTCATATTTTTCCTACTAGGCATACACCATAAAACAAATTTGGAACCCACTACTCTTACTCTGCACTGACTAGTTCAGTATCCACTAACCTCATGTGGCTACTGAGCACTTGAAATGAAATCAGTCCAAAATAAGTTGTGCAGTAAATAAAATACACCCAAGATTTCTAAGGCTCAGGAAAAAAAGGTAAAATGTCTTATTTGAATTTTTATATTAATTATGTGTTGAAATGATATTTTGGATATACTGGGTGGAATAAAATATATTGTCAAAATTGGTTTCACCTGTTGAATTTTTTGTGGCTACGAAAATAATTAAAATAATTAAAATTATATATATGATTCACATTCTATCAATTGTATAGCACTGCCCCAGAAGGTCTGACAGTGCTAGAGAAAAGAAAAGCCTCATGAGTTGTGTTTTCTGTACTAAGCAACAATGAGATTAATCTAAGTGACTTGTGGGGAAGTCCTGGCCTCACCTGAATTGATTTGGCTATGCTTCATGCTCTTGTAGCTCATTTTTCCCCCTCATTCACCAGTAGTGATTAGTGTCAGATTTCAGAATCATTAATGGTTATAGCAGGTTCTAAAGAGATGAACTGATTTCCCCTCTGGACTGTACTCCACTCTATTTGCCATCACCAGAGGAACTGATACTACTTCCTCTGACAGCACAGAAATTTAGATATGGATTTTAGAATTAATGGCTAAGTACCCTCAAGGAAATACCTCAATAGCAGGTACATTTCTGTATGTTTGCAGAAATGTACCGATATCAATGCAGTATGGTGACTTCTCTCCATTAACTATTTGTAAAACTGTATCAAATACAAAGCAAATAGGTAAATTCTGCCAAGTACCAGTCTCCGCTCTGATGACTTCCTTTGCAAACTGATTTATTACCCACTAAGCTGTTAGGATATATACAACCTCATGTCGCCCCCCCTTCCCCCCCCCACACGTATTTCAGAAGGGATCCTCTCTCTAAAACATGTTGCAGTAACCACCCCAGGGAGGCATTTCTGACCCTCCATTTCCTTTCTGAAAGAGCCTCACACTGAACTTTTCCTGCAACTGGACTTCCTTCGAGCTGCTATTAAACTCTAGAAGCCCATGATAATGTTCTTTCTGGAGGAATTCTAATAAAGTCTAGCTGTTAGATTCTTCCTTATGTTGAGCCAATGCCCATTTTTCTACAACTGCCAATTATCAGACTCCAGTCTTCCATGTAGGGACAGACAGAGCACACTCCTTCTTTTGCGGATAATTCTAGTATTTCTAAATCGCTTCTCTGGATTACCCAGTTTCTCTAAGTATTTCTCTAAGTAGTTGTCTTATTCCTTAAACAAATATTTACCGGATGCTGTATTAGTCTGCTCAGGCTGCCATAACAAAATACCACAGATTGGGCAAAACAATAAAATTCATTTTCTTACAGTTCTGGAGGCTGGACATCCAAGATCAAGGTGCTCTTAGGGTTGGGTTCTCCCTTCTCGACTTGCACACAACCATCTTCCAGCTATGCCCTTACACAGCCTCTCTTTGTGCACTCATCGCTCCCGGTGTCTCTTCCTCTTCCTGTAAGGTCATCAGCCCTCCTGGATTAGGGATCCACCATTATGACCTCATTTATCCTTAATTACTATCTTAAGGACCCTCTCTCCAAGTACAGTTAGACTGGGAATTAGGGCTTCAACATTAGTTTTGGGGCAATGAAATCCCTAATAGGTGCTTACACAAAACAGTTGAAAATAAAACAAAATCCTGGTATTATAGACATGTATCCTGTTTCAAAACTCTTAAAAATATCTTTAAGGGATATAGAAGCTAGAGCCAAATCCAGTACTGAAATGGGACCTGAGCAATGCGGAGTGGGACTATCTGTTCTCCCCTTATGGAATCTATGACCCCATTTATTTAGCCCAAGATAATATTGACCCTGTAGCAGTTCTAGGCTCTTCCACCTCCATACTAGGTAGAAAGCTGGAGGGCGTCTGTGTTCTAGGTAATGTCTTCTAGTTTTTTGCATGCCTGTATGACAGCAAACACTGTGCCCTGCCTACAAGGAATGGTGCTGGCCAACCAGGGCTGGCTTCCTGGCAGTGTGATATGTGCCCCTCACTTACTGTTCTCCTTATGGTCTTGAATCTTTTGAACAGGAGCCTTCAGACGTTCATTTTTTCCTGGACCCCACACACTCATTATATGACTGGCTTTTAAAAAAAGAAATATTTATGAAGGTCAACTAGACCATAAGTTCAGAAGATGTTGGTTCCATCCCAGGTTCTGCCGTGACCTAGCTAAATACAAAGGTCAGCATTCATTTATATCTCTACCTGAAATATCCTCTCTTGTGATTCAAAAATTATGAAATCAGCAAACGGTTTCAGTAGAGGACATCTCTGGGTTTTGTCTGCCACATATCCACACCCCAGTTTTCTTCTAGAACTCTTCTTACTCTTTGTCCAAGTAATTGCTAGGTTCAAGGAGCTGACCTCACTTCATCCCTAAACCCTGCTCCAGGGTGACCTTCTGGCCAATAAGCATGGTTTACCACCCAGGAATAAGCTGGAACTGGTCCAGAAATAGGAATGTGGCCTAATGTAGGCCAATGGGATTAAACCATAGGATTTTTGTAGGTTGTTGATGTGGTGGTTATCTCTTTTGGCACTGCTTAGAGGAAAAGGTAGGCCTGGGGATGCTAGGAATCCCCTTGCTTCCAAGAAGGGTAGCCTGCATGAATGTGGAGCCAACCCAGAGGAAGATGCCTTGAGAGATGAAGAGAGTGAGACCAAGTCCTGAGGACATGGTTTGAGCCCCTGAGCCTCTGGATGAGCAACCGTCCCTGGACATACAAGCTATGAGAGGCCTGAGCCCACTGATTTGGGTGTCTGTTCCTTGTAACAATGGGGATTGTTCACCCCAAGTGTGAAGCGGAGTGCTGCAACATAAAAGATAGTGACTTAGTAAAGTGTCCTTTGCCATGGAAGTCATTACAAGATGTAAATCTAAGTGGCTCAAGATGAGGAATTACTGAAAATATGTAAACAATTTTTTGTAGATATATTTCAAGTCTCCAGTGGTCACTAAGAACTTGGAAATGTGGCTTACTGGAAAAACACTATGCAAATAGTCACTTTTAATGACTGTCAAAGTCATCCTATTTGAGCTAATGAAAGGATCTAAGACAAACTTCTAGGAAATACCTTCTGAAATGCAAAGTCACCTTTTAAATCTGGGAATTTGACTTTAATATATGTTTTATTTATTAAATTAAACACCCCCTTGAATGACAAATAAAGAATGACACAGTGGTCTTTGCTAAATTAAAAAAAAAATAGAACTTAAGAAAGCTTGAAACAGTTCACCTATACCCTACCAACTATGTAATCATGTATGTTGAGAGATAATGAAGTAGCTTAATTAAACTGTATCTTTAAAATACTATTATTCCTTTTATATTGTGCTGTTGAAAAATATTCATTTGAAACAAAAATGCTAATTCAAGAAGATATGCATCCCTAAGTTTATTGCAGCATTATTTATAATAGCTAAGATCTAAAAGCAGCCCAAGTGTCTACCAAGAGATGGATAAAAAAGATACACTGGGGCACCTGGGTGGCTCAGTTGGTTGGTTAAGCGACTGCCTTCGGCTCAGGTCATGATCCCGGAGACCCGGGATCGAGCCCCACATCGGGCTCCCTGCTCGGTGGGAAGCCTGCTTCTCTCTCTCTCACCCCCCCTGCTTGTGTTCCCCTCTCTAGCTGTGTTTCTCTCTGTCAAATAAGTAAAAAAAATCTTAAAAAAAAAAAAGATACACACACAGTGGAATATTACTGAGCCATAAAAAATGAGACCTTGCCATTTGTGACAACATGGATGGACACTGGACAAAGAGGGCATTATGCCAAGTGAAACTAGACAGGAAAAAAACCAAATACTCCATAATTTCACTTTTATGTGGAATCTAGGAAGCAAAAAAACAATGGTACAGACAAAAAAGCTGAAAAAGATCCATAAATACAGTGAACAAATTGAGGTTGCCAGAAGGGAAGGCACTAGAAGGGAGAACAGAATGGTTGAAGGAGAGTGGAAGGTACAGGCTTTAGTTATGGAATGAGTAAGTCACTGGGATGAAAAGTACAGCCTAGGGAATAGGGTCAATTGTATTCTAATTGTGTTGTATGGTCATAAATGGGAGATGGCTCCCTTTATGCTGATGGTGAGCATAGCATAATCTAGTCACTAAATCACTGTTGTACACCTGAAAGTAATGTAACATTGTGTGTCAACTATACTTGAATTAAGAAAAAAAAAATGTTTCTTTGGTTCCGGTGGGGAAGAAGGTCTGCAAGGTTGCCTTTGGGATGTGAGTTTTTAATATACAGGCAGAGGACTGTATGAAGGAGGCAAAGAGAAGAATGATACAGATAATTACCATCACCCTGTAATAGTGGGATGGACACCTCATAAAGTAAGGAGATCTTTGTCCTCAGAGGCAGTGGAACTGAAGGTAAGTAATTTCTGTAGGGAACAGGAGAAATGTACTATGTAGCTGATCATTTGATAGTTCTCTAATTCTGCATATCTTGGGAGAAGCCGTAGGAAATCCTGGTAGCCTAAGTTCACAGGTTGAACTGTGCACATTAATCTGGTGGTGAATGGAAAAGAGGAGAAACCGGACACTCACCAGGTCTAAGTCCCTTCGAAAGACTATAATTACTGATTTGGGAATCTAGCATGCCCACATTGGCTCCCTCCTCTCCAGCACCTACCAGAGCTCTTGGCACAAAGCAAGTACACAATAACTATTTGTCAAATGATTAACAAGTTGAATAGATAAATGAATACATGTCTCAGAAGTTAGGAGCCAGTTTCTCCTGCATTTATTTTGCTCCATATCTTTTTCATTTAAAAATTTATTATAGGGGCGCCTGGCTGGCTCAGTTGTTTAAGCGACTGCCTTTGGCTCAGGTCATGATCCTGGTGACCCCGGATTGAGTCCCACATCCGGCTCCTTGCTCAGCAGGAAGCCTACTTGTCCCTCTCTCACTCCCCCTGCTTATGTTCCCTCTCTCGCTATGTTTCTCTCTGTCAAATAAGTAAAATCTTTAAAAAAATAAAAATAAGAATTTATTATATAATTCCTTGTGGCATATCACATTACTCCCCTTGGACCATAATATTTCACCTGTCATCTGTTTATGAAGACATAAGACATCTTCTAAGATGGATGGTGAGTTTTCTGAAGCAGCTCTTAAGTTCTTTTATAAGCCTCTCATATTCAAATGTGCAAAGCAAGTTAATGACAATGTTCATGGAGACCACAAATAGTTGGCAGAAGCATGGTCTGCTTACTCTTTATGAGGGTCTCAAAGCCCCACGAGGGATGTTATGAAGTTCCTTCTCTAAATCCAAGGATATTCCAAGTTCCAAAATTCAGTTGCCTTCTGTTCTGTTTTTCAATTGTCAACACGGTGGGCGTTAAAGATGGACCCAAATGCAAAGGGGTTAGCAGATTATTGGGAGTAAAAGGTAATGCTGAGGAACTTAGAGATAGATGGTCTAAGTCAACTTTCTCATTTGGCTGTGAGTAACCAACACCCAGTCCCCAAGTGAAAATGTTTACTCAAGGTCACAGAGCAGCAGCAGGAACTCAGAGATCCTGACCCCAAAAAACTTTCCTTATGGACATTACAAGCTCCGGGATCAAGGACATTGCATCAATAATGACCTTACTAGAAAGAAAAGAAAAGAAAAGAAAAGAAAAGAAAAGAAAGGAAAGGAAAGGAAAGGAAAGGAAAGGAAAGGAAAGGAAAGGAAAAGAACTTTCTATTAACTGCATTTAAAATTTTAAACATTCCTTTCCTAATGCTACCATCAGCAAACACAAAAGAAGAGGGATTGCTTTGAGTACAAAATGCTCAGGTATTATGCTTCCCGTTTTCCACAAATCAAAGAGATAAAAGATTGGATGTCAGGACTTGTACCATACAAGCCCTTTCTGAAGCAATTGAAAGACTTTATCATACTCTCTGAAAGTTACCAATTGCATTTCAAAAAAAGAAGAAAAAGAGACTATTTCCCCCTTTGAATTCAGAGACTCCAGATAATTTTACCCTTTATTGTTAAAACTGCTGCTTTGGGACTCTAACTGTGGTACAGACCTGAACACCATTTTCTGGGTGCAGGTGTTCCCGAGGTGGCAGGAGCCTGTACAAGATCTATCTCAGCATTGCAACTCACCTTTCAATTACTGCTTTGAATCGTAATTAGCGATGTAGTTTATCAATGCCTACGGGGAAGCAACTGGCCCTCTTTCTTACTGACTTCCTAAACACTTCAATGACTCCAAGTATCTCTTCCACTGAAAGCCCTCCAGAGACTTGAAAATGAACCCAGTATCAAAGCAAGGTCCTCACCACAGCCTACATTGCACTAAAATAATCTGGCCCTGCCACTCTTTGCCCTCGGCTTACATGGTTCTCCCCTTACTCACTTGGCTCTAGGCACCATGGCCCTCTGCCTTGTCCCTGAACTTGCTGAGCATGCTCAGTGTCCAGACTGCGGCTCCCCTTCACTGTATGCCGTGCACCGGGAACTCTTTGCTCCAGATCTTCAGATATGAAGCCCCACTCATCATTAAGGTCTTGGATCAAATACCTCCTCAGGGTGGTCTTCAGATCACAGTCTATTGCATCCACCCCATTTTCTTTCTTTTTTTTTGCCCAAGGACAACTTACATTTATTTGCTGATGATTCTGACAAAACAAACATCAAATAACAGGAGAAGTTGAAGTGTCAGGTAAAGCCATTTCTTGCCAACACCTAGCAGTGATCCCTGAAGACCAACATGAACGTTATCTTCAGGCTGAGGCTCTGACTAGACATACTTCATCAACAGAAGTTAAAAAGCCTGAAGGTGAAGCCATTTACTGTTAACAGCTAGGAGTGATCCATGAGAAGTAACAAGCAGCCGGTGGTATTTTATTCTGCAGCACATTTCAACAACTGAAGTCATCTTGTGTGTGTGTGTGTGTGTGTGTGTGTGTGTGTGTGTGTATTATTTGGTTAATGGCTGTCCTGCTCCTGCAGAATGTAAGCTTTATTAGAATAGAGATCTCATCCTTTCACTCTTATGTTTCCAACTCCTACAAGGGTACCTGGAATAGAGTACATATTCAATAAGTAGCCATTCATTGCACCCCTTCCCCCATGCAGTGTCTTAGACCATTGTGTCACAGAGAGCCTAAAATCATTTGAGAAAGAGAGAAGATGGCCATCTAGTTGATAGTGAAGATTCTTTTTTTATACAAAGATTTTATTCATTTATTTGACAGAGAGATCACAAGTAGGCAGGCAGAGAGAGAGAGGAGGAAGCAAGCTCCCTGCTGAGCAGAGAGCCCGACATGGGCCTCAATCCCAGGATCCTGAAATCATGACCTGAGCTGAAGGCAGAGGCTTTAAACCCACTGAGCCACTCAGGCACCCTCTTTTTTATTTTTTTAAAGATTTTATTTATTTATTTGACAGAAAGAAACACACCTAGAGAGGGAACACAAGCAGGGGGAGTGAAAGAGGGAGAAGCAGGCTTCCCACAGAGCAGGGAGCCTGCTGTGGGGCTCAATCCCACGATCCTGGGATCAGGACCTAAGCTGAAGGCAGACGCTTAATGACTGAGCCACCCAGGCACCACCAGATAGTGAAGATTCTATAAATACGATGGCCTCCAATATATGGCTGATAGACAAGTTATTTAGACAGCTTTCTATGTCCCTAAGTACCACTGTTGTTGTAAAAATGATGACAGAAAAAATTCAAGCAGAGTCTAAAGTAACTCCTCTTTTGAAGATTATTCCCCCTTCACATTTGGATGTATCTATGGTGTATGTATCTATGGCAGAAAGAGCACTGGCTTAGTTTGAAATAGCAAATAGGTTTATCTCATGTGGAGCAATTTGAATTGATAGATGATACCTGTCTGGGGGACTAAGGTTAAGGTACTCCAAGAATAAATCCAAATTCACAATGTCTGCTCTGCTGTTTGGGAACTGGCTGTGTGGGTGATGATGAGTTCCAAGGCTTTCCTGTTCTGAAGGATTGCCTTCTGTTGCACATAAGCAGAGTGCTGTAGATAGGAGCTCTGGGAAAGTGGCTTAATTGAATTATGCAATCACCCAGACTAATTAAATCCAATAGGATTTTTCACTTACTCCTTGGGGCAATAAGAAAGAAACTGATGGCTTTACCATTTTTAACATGTGACTTTGGACAGATCAGAACCTCTTCAAGCTTCAGTTCTCTCAACTCTAAACTGAATCAAATAATTTCAATGTGCTTGAATCATTAAGGAAACAACAAATATCTAATCAAAACCTACATAATTACATTATACAAATGCATGGTTCTTTGAGAGGCTTGAGAGCCTCTAGACAATACTCTCTTCTTATATGTCCTGAATTTTTTTAGCTTTACCTTCTCGTAACTTTGGGGTGCTGTCATGTGGTCCCTTGTCTCCCCTAGTGATCACCTGTGTCATTTCAAAGTGGGCTCAAAGTTTCAATGTGCACCTAAGACAAAGGCTCTCAGATATTGCTTGATACAACCCAGGCAAGGGGTCCCAGGCCTTAACTTTGCAAATTTCTTACCTCATCTGGGAAATTGGTTTGGACTGTGTCTTGGATAAAATCATTAGCTGGGAAGCTGGGAAATTTATTGCCTAAATTAATGCTGGGAAAGTAAACAATAGTTTCTCAGGGATTAAAATTTTAGGCTTGAAACTCTGTGTTTTGGAAGGACTATGTGTTTTTTTCTGTTCCTGCACCTTTCATCTTCTGGACAGTGTTCAGACTTGTTACCAGTTTTTCATAAAACATTCAAAAGGAAAAAGAGAAGGAAGGCACTAGGGAAACAGAAACAGAGAAAAGTGTTAAGAAATTCTTTAAGAAGTCCAGGAGTCACAAGGGAGAGGGAACCAGGAGAAGGCTCTGCTGTCTGACAAAAGATGGAAAATCACCAAACCATAATAGACCTCACTTGCATTGACACATGCTAACTGAAGTGAACAGCTGTGGTAAAGTTGCCCAGCATCTTATTTCAGAGTTTGGCAGTGGACCGAACTCTATTTGCAAAGCAGACAGCTATGACAGGATTTTACAGGTCCAACACAGAGCAAAAATGGAGTCACTCAGCCCCATGACTGAGGTATTGCAAGAAGCCATTACTTCTGTTAGACACTTGGCTTTTAGGGAAGGACACCCACTGGCTCTCCTTTCATATCATGCATTTGAGGCGGTTAGTCTGAGCCTACTGCTTGATTCCCTTCAGCAGAGTCAGGATTTTAACTGAGCAGCACATTTCAGCAGGTGACAGGCTACACAGGATGCTTTGCCCACCCAACCTGAGAAACAACACAGAAAAGAATTTACATAGAATTTACATAGCTACTTCTGAAAGTCAACGTTCCCTGAATGCTTATTCAGTGTCAATCACAGTGTTGAGTCCTTTCCCATGGCTTACATGATTTAATCCTCAGAGTAACCCTCTGTGGTTAGGACTATTGTCTCCATTTTACAGATGGGGACTGAGGTTAGAGACATGAAGTCTTCTGCCCCAAGGCAGAGTTCATCAGTAACATAGCCAGGATTGCAATCCAAATGAGTCCAACATTCAAGCTGGGTTATTCCCATGAGCTCCTACTGTCACCATTATCTTAGAGCCATGTGGGGGGGGGTTCTGGATCCTCTTTCTGCTCTGCATGTTTCACCGTTTGGCTTCAGTGTTTAGCATTGTTATCACAGTGTTCCCATGTGTCTCCAAATGCTTTGCTATGATTGCTGATGCAGCCCAAAGTTTTGACAGCCGGTTAGTTGTGTGATCAGGTTTTTCAAGAAGTTCTCTCCTCTGTAGGAAGTGTGCCCCATGGGGTAAGAAAACCCATGGAAGTAGGAGGCAGGGCTGGTTTCCACTCCAGGTCCTTGGGAGGAGAAAAGTGGGCTTGTGCATCAAAAGAAAAGGATGAACTTCCATGTTCCCAGATCACTAAGGAGGTCCCACAATTTCTACTGGAAGCATTAACTTTTCTAATTCTGAAATCTCATGGATATGAATGGGAAAAAAATTACACTTTGTTTTTTTACTAGCCTCACTGAAATTTAGCACGCCATTCAATTACAGATGTAGGAAATGAATCAGAGCCGTGTAAGTAGTCCCGATGATTTTGTCACCAACAGAGTTCAGATGTTTTCATACCATAGGTTAGATGTTGTAGATAGCATAGAATAGCATTAATGTTGAACATGTCTTTGAAATTATAGTAGCTGTTAGATCTGCCACTAGATTTTGTTATTCAATGTGTGTATTACTATATCATAATTAAAATTTTTTGACTATTGCATTTAAATATGATTGATTTCCTTTGAATCTTTTTCTATTACTTTCAATTCCAAAATATTATCTTCTGAGAAAAGACATCTATAAGCTTCACCAGATGGCCAAAAGGGATGCATGCCATGAAAAAAAGTTAAGCTGTTCTTCCTCACTCATTTAAAAGTATTTTATAATACTTATTTAACCTGTATTTGACCACTTTAAGATGGGTATTAGAATCCATTATTTAAAGAATGAAGAAACTGAGGCTCAATGATATTAAGAAAGTTTTCCAAGGTAAGTACAATATTTACTGAGTTCTCATTGTGCAGAATCTTTATTGCCAGCTCAGTGTCACTCTCTTCCACGTCTCTACTCCCTATTCTCCTAGAAGAATCCAGGGAAAATGATATTCTCCCAAATCCTTGGAAAGGAAGATTTTCGGTGAGATCCTGCTAAAGAATGGCACCATGTAAGATTTGGAAGGTGGATGAGAAGCTAAAACTATTGTTTTCTCCAACAGCAGCAGGCACATATGCAGGAAGTTGGCAGATTTGAAGTTTGGGGCATTCTAATGTGATCCTTGCCCTCCCTCGATGCTTCTGGGAGCTTTGGCTACTGTTTTGAGAAATGTCTAGTTTCATGATCTTAGGAAAGCCAACAAGGTTTTAGTCTGACCTTCCTAAGTTCTTCCTCCAAGAGTCTGTAAATCACTGTGTTCAATTCCTTCCAGTTTCAAACTTGAAACACCCAGAAGGGTTTCTGTCCTCACTGAAATATATACCTACTATGGGCCAGGAACATACGGGTTAATAGCAGGAGATACAATAGTATGTCAGTCAGAATTCCAATAGGAAACAGGAGTGAATTGAAGAGCATTTAGCAAAAGGACTGTTCATAAATGTATGATGGAGTTTGAAGGAAACGTAGAAGGGATAGCAAGCGCCCCAGCCTTGCAGGGGCAGGCTGTGCTTACTCTTAGAGCCAGAAAGGAGAAAGGAGTTATAGCAGCGCAGAGAGAGGCTGAGCTACAGTTGCAAGAGATGTTCCTTTCCTGAGGAGTTGTGGCCCAGGAAGGAGAAGGAGCAGGAGAGTAAATATCCCAACACTTCTCTTTCAACTCTCTTATCTCCAGCTAATACGCACTGTATGAGCCAAACCTGGCCTGAAATCAAGGGCAGGGAAATCTGGCTGCTACTATGAACTGGGGTCCATTTCCGGAGGCACAGAGCAGTGTGGGGAAAGGGGATGTGGAAGGGCAAGCAGGAAGTATCTAGAATACAGGTAAGCCTAGAGCCTATTTTCATGGTTTAGTTTAAAGAAAGAGGAGGAATGAATTCTGAGTACATCATAATGCCAAAAATGAAGTTTTCCTAGGGTGACCAGAGTGATTCAACTCCTAGTAATATCTCAGTTTATTAGCACAAGCAATGGAGCAGAAGAACTTGAAGATTTTGGAACATCTCATGAAACTGCTGATCGACTGCCATGTGTGTCCTCCTCTGAAGAGTTCTCAATTCCACCTAAGTAGACAGTGGTTATTCCAGGGGATTTGGAAAACAGGGCATTGTCCAAAGATATTCTAGAAGGGCATTTCAAACTCAAACATCCCATCGTGCTCTGTGTTCTAGGGCTGATTGCTCATAGCTTTATGTGAAGTTCACTGCGGCAACGATTCTTTCAAGGATTCACACTTTCCTACAGGCAGTCAACAGCAACCGCTGCTAGTGACTAAGGTCCAAAACATGTGGATTTCTGAGTAAGAATGAACAGAACTAGATCAGAGGGACACTGGAAATGGTGAGTCAGTTATTATAGTGAATGAAATTTATATATGTATGGTTTTTTGTTCCTTCTGTACTCAGGTTCCTGAATTTTCTTTGTAGAGTGTACTTCCACTGACTTTATCTAGAAAAGCACGTGGAATTTTAACGACTTTCCTGTTCTTGTTAAGGAGTCACAAGATGCACTATAATTGACCCTAATCACTTTTCTCCAGTGGCAATTCTCTTTACTCTTCAGCAACCCATGCTCATCATTGTCAGCTTCCAGTATCCCTAGTCTGATGTATACAGTGCTAAGAAAAAGAGATAAGTACAAGAGAGAGACAGGGATGAGGGCAAGTGTGGAAGAGAATTTTATATCCAAATTTTATATCTTATTATCTGGCACACATGTGCACCCATGTGTGCACTCACCTGACATGCCAGTTTCATGCACACATTTGGGGAGGGATGCCTCTGTTTGTTGCAGATATACTCAAACTTCTTTAATCACATATATTTTCTTGAGAACTACAGAAATAGGAAGAGAAGTGGGGCCGTGGTAAATTCTTAATATTTGTTACCACATTTTCTTTACTGTTAGGATAATTTAATCTTCAACCCACTGACCCTTTGAAGAACCCCATGAGAATGACGGGAAGCTATGAATAGCCACCGAGTGGCTTAGTGGGTTAAGCATCTGACTCTTGCTCTCAGCTCATGTTTTGATCTCGGTCATGAGTTTGAGACGTGTGTTGGGCTCCTCACTGGAAATGGAGCCTACTTTAAAAAATAAAGATAAAATAAAAAAATAAAGTGAATAGGTATAAATCCATTCTCCCTTAAGCATGGCCACCAAGACTTCAGAGGCCCTCCCAGTTCTGAAGATATCATGAGGTTACTTCAGGAGAGAAATTATATGTAGGAAAACAAAAAGTTCCGAAATCACCCATGTACCTCTTCAGCCCATGCTGCATGCTGTTCCCTGTCTGGAGTGCTCTTCCCCAGATTCCTGACCTTTTCTTATTCTTTATATCTCTGCTTAAAAGTTGCTTCCTCAGAGAGGCATCTTTGGCTACTGTTGAAAGTAACCACCAGGCACTGTCTAGCCCTAGCCTTGTTCTGTTTCTTTATGACACTCTTTTCTTGTGTCATTGGGGATTTGAGTATTACTGTTTGTACCCCTGCAGGAGGAAATGTACTCTATAAGAAAAAACACCTCACCATCTGATTTATATCCCTGTAGGCTATGATAGTGCCTGGCATAGTTGAATGGATGTATAAATGGTGGAAAAATCAAGTCAAAAAAGTGTAAGTTGCAGGCTAAAAGTGTTATATATGTTAATTTACTTCTTTTATTTATTTTTATTTTTTAAAAGATTTTATTTATTCAAGAGAGAGCATATGAGTCAAGGGAGGAGGGTAGAGGGAGTGGGAAAAGTAGACCCCTCGCTGAGCAGAAAGCCTGATGTGGGACTTAATCCCAAGACCCTGGGATCATGACCTGAACCAAAGGCAGACACTCAACCAACTGAGCCAGTCAGGCACCCCAATTCACTTCTTTTAGAATGACAAGTCTAAGATCTTTTGAGAAGATAGCCTAAATCCAAAAGAAATCCTAAATCTAAGGAATATCATAGCACATGCACAGAAGGCATTAAACCATAGAGCAAACTGTGTTCACTGAGACATAGCAGTTATGTTGTGTAAAATAAAAATAACATAAGATTTGAGGTCTGGGTCTCCCTCCCTGTTGTATATCACTGGAAACCAAAGAGAGAAATCAAATCATTTTCTTTTCTCCAGTAGGTTTACATCCTTCCCTTTTGATCCTTATTACTGACCTACTTAAACATATAGATGATGTTCAAATAAACTTACTAAAATAAACTAATACACTCTCAAATATATTTAAAACCCCATATTTTTAATTTTCCCCTAACTCATACACTAAGATTCTCAAGTACTGATTTTGTTTTATTTCTCTTTCTTCTTTCCTTACCTTTTTAATTGTTCTGACTCTTTGGTATGTGTCCTGATACGAAATTGCAACCCTGAAGTTACACAGGTAGGAAGGACAAAGAAGAGAGGGGGTGCTCTGATGGGTGACGGTGGGAGTGACTGCACACTCCAATGGGTTGACTTCCAATCAACCCAAAGAAGGATGGAATACTCCTGAGCACTGGATTGGCTTAGCAATTGTTAAAAATACAAATCCAAGATCTAGATTTGAGATCTAAATCTACCCTGACTAGTTGTGCACATTACTTAGTCTTGGGCTCAGGGCCAGCATCAGGGACCCACCTTTGGTTTAATGCTCTGCTGCCATTGTCTTGAAATCCTTAACAATTTAATCTTCACATCTATCTGTGTTTTGTGACTGAAGATGGAGGTAACGTAGAATGCTCTTGTGAGCAAAGGAGATGAGTGCAATATGCATGCTCCGCATTCATTTTGCACTGGACCCACACAAAGTATGTAGCCAGTTGGGCCCTGTCTTCAAATGGAAAGGTAGGCTTTAATCTTAACATCACTAGAAGTTAACCATTCTTCTACCCACATATCCTATTGAGTAAAGTGGTTTTCTCTCAGTGGGGAAACAGAGAACCCTCTTACTACTATTTGACTTGCAATGGTTAATTGAATATGATAGAAGGCCTCATAGCCCATGTCCCACAGACTCATTTAAATCTGACTGATGTGTCTTTGAGTCAAAGACAATGACCTAATTTTTAGTATTTGATGAACTTCAACTTCATAAATGATGGTTTTATATTCCAAACCTCTTAAGAAAGAAATGAAGAATTAGATTTGTACGACCCTCAGGCCAGTGGATGTGCCTACAAAGATGCTGTCCTTTGGACCTTAAAAACAGGAATGGCTAGACCACAGGAGTCCTTAGCTAGTGATGATTTACATCCTGTTGTGGCCATGTGTGATTCCTCTCTAGTGCTTGTGTTTACACTTGCATTTCATCTTCAAGGGGCATTTTTTAAAAAGATTTTATTTATTTATTTATTTGACAGAGAGACGATGAAAGAGGGAACACAAACAAGAGGAGCAGGAGAAGCAGGCTTCCTGCTGAGTGGGGAGCCCGATGTGGGGCTTGATCCCAGGACCCTGGAATCATGGCCTGAACTGAAGGCAGATGTTTAACTGACTGAGCCACCCAGGCACCTCTTCAAGGGACAATTTAATGAGCTGGATTGGACTGGTTGTTTAAGAGCATGTTTTTTTAATTTCTAGTACCTGCAATTAAAAATGAAAATCACTTAAAAGAAGATAAAACTGAGCTCAAAAATTGAACACATGTAAATGTTTGGGCTACAGGGAATCAAAATCTGCCCATTAGAATGTTAATAAATGCAGAATATCCCCATTCTTAATTAATCAGTTAACTAAACAGAAAGGCTAGGGTGAAACACAAGCATGATTATTTAACATGGAAAATCAAGAAGGTTGGATGAATAACAATTACATAATTAACGAACAATAAAGAACATTTGAGTTTCAATTAATCCTTATTGGCAGCTCCTTAACATCCACCAGAATCTGTTTCATCTCATTGCAAATATAAATCTACTTATTAAAAATGTTCAAGATCAACATGATACATTTAACTACAAGAGTAAAGCCAATTTAGAAACTAATTTGGTCAAGTAAAGATGTATTATTCTCTTTGCCTGAATATAAAGGGTCCTATTGGGTAAATTCAGTATGTTACTTTGTAAAAACAGTTATTCTATTCCTGGTTTATATTGAAAAGGACAGATGCAGCAGAAAGAGACGTCACAATTCTGGTGAAAATAGGTAAGATACTTGATTATGAGATTGCATCATAACTCAAGTTTCTCCAGAAACAAAAGAGAAGTGTATGAAGTGTGTGTGTGTGTGTGTGTGTGTGTGTGTTGAGAGGCAAGGGGAGAGGGAGAGAGAAAAGGAGAGGGGGAGATTGAAAAAGGAAGAGAGAGATGGATATATTTTAAAGAATTGGCTCATACTATTATAGGTGGTGGCAAGTCTGAATTCTGCAGGGCAGGCCGGCAGGTTGTAGAGTCAGGGAAGAGCTGAGTCTGCAGTTCAACTCAGAAGACAGTCCAGCAGCAGTATTCCTTCTTCCTTGATGCACCTCAGTTTTTCTCTTAAGGTCCTCAACTGATTGGATGAGGCCCACTTGTATTATGAGGGGTAATCTAACTCAAATTCTACTGATTTAAATGTTCATCACATCTAAAAAATATCTTTACAACATCTAAACTAGTGTTGGAACAAAAATGGGGTACCATGGCCTAGACAAGTTGACATATAAAATTAACCATCAGGTGTATAAGAACTTAGGGTGTATAGGGACAAAACTGAACCTCAACCCTGGGATTCCTATGTAGTTGCTCTGGGGTCTGGGCAACAAAATTTCTAAACCACTACTGCCAACTACCTTCCCCAACTATTCTCCCCCAACTATTCTCCGCAAACTTCCCACTCTATCCTTATCCAAGATTCTAAAACGTATCAGACTTTGAACACTACAAACCAGAAGTCTGAAAGTGATCCTAAAATTAGTTTTCCAAATTAGGAGAGAGAAAGGAAAAGCTGTTACAATCAAACTGGTGAATTTCAGGATGCAAAAAACCAAAACTCTAAAATTGAAAACAAACATGCAAACAAAAAATGTCTTACCTAATTCAGGTCTCCAGATGCAGCATAATTTTTTCATAATCCTTCTAGATTCATTCATGCCTGAGTACCCAAACCATCTCCATTCATCACATAGAACTAATTACTAGTGTTTTTTTTAAAAGATTTTATTTATTTATTTATTTGACAGAGAGAAACACAGCTAGAGAGGGAACACAAGCAGAGGGACTGAGAGAGGGAGAAGCAGGCTTCCCACCGACCAGGAAGCCTGATGTGGGGCTTGATCTGGGGTCTCCAGTATCATGACCTGAGCCGAAAACAGTCGCTTAACCAACTAAGCCACCCAGGGGCCCCTAATTACTAGTTTTTAATAAAATTAAACTTCCAGGATGCCTGGGTGGCTGAGCTGATTAAGCCTCTAACTCTTGATTTCAGCTCAGGTCATGGTCTCAGGATTGTGAGACTAAGGCCCACATCAGACATGGAACCTGTTTGGGATTCTCTCCCACTCCCTCTGCCTGCACTCGTGCTCTCTCTCTGTAAAAATAAATAAATAAATTTAATTTAATTTAAAATATAAAATTAAACTTTCAAAATGTCATTTGGTTTGATCCATTACTATGGTGATTGAAAAGAAAACTCTGAGGCCTGGTGTGTGTGTTAGTTGTCTAGGAACTCCAGGGGGGCTGGGGAATGTTGCCAAAACAATTCTGGAAGGTAACATTTTGACCAACGTTTTCCAGAGTGGGCTCTGCGGAACATAGTCCTTAAAGAGGTAAACTCTGAAAGGAGTTTCTTGGCCAAATATGTTTAGGAACATAGTATATAAAAGCCCCCCACCCTTGGAGATTCATAATTTATTTTTGTATAATAAAGTATTCAATCAGGGTGCCTGGGTGGCTCGGTGGGTTAAGCATCTGCCTTCAACTCAGGTCATGATCCCGGCATCTTGGGATGAGTCCCACATCTGGCTTCTTGCTCAGCAGGGAGCCTGCTTCTTCTCCCTCTCCCTCACCCTCTGCTGCTCCCCCCACTTGTGCTCCTTGTTCACTCTCTCTGTCAAATAAATAAATGAAATCTTTTAAAAAATAAAGTATTCAATAAATCCCACTGTAAAGAAACGTGTTGACTGCTTTAAATCTAGCATTTCTCAACTCCAATATGTACCATTTCACTCCTACCAGACAATGCATACTAACAGAACAAGAAGCACAATTTAGAAAATGCATTTAAACAATCCAAAAACAAAAAGTCTATATGATCAAGAAAAATAACTGAATAATTTATACTGCATTTAGTGAACTGAAAAACACAGTCACGGTTAGATGCTTTCTCAAGACAGACTGGGCACATTCCCAAATTATGGGGTCTGTGAGCTACATTCCTAGGGTTTAGGTCATCACTACTCCCCATATCCCACCCTTAAAATTATACAAAAATTGTAGATGACCTTAAAAAGCAGTAGACAAATTGTTGGCTGCCTTTGCAAAGGCAGAAATGGTTTCTTTAGTAAAACTACCACTGGGGAAAAATGCTAAGGAGGAGGTCACACTTTAATCCATATCCAAAACACGTAACTGGGACAGATTTAAATGTGTTGAAACAGTAAGGTTTCTTCTTGGCCAACTGGATCAATCTTTTGGACTATCTGTATTAGAAATTGAGAGAGAAAAGCCAATTTGAAGATAGCTGTTTCAGCTATTTCTATGACTCAAAGAAGGTCAAGAAATTTGGGATACAGTGGTGCCGGCCATCTGTGGGCAGCTTTTGCATGAACTGTAAAAAGGTACCCCCTCGGGGCGCCTGGGTGGCTCAGTTGGTTAAGTGACTGCCTTCGGCTCAGGTCATGACCCTGGAGACCCAGGATCGAGTCCCACATTGGGCTCCCTGCTCCCCTGCTCGGTGGGAAGCCTGCTTCTCCCTCTCTCACTCCCCTGCTTGTGTTCCCTCTCTTGCTGTGTTTCTCTCTGTCAAATAAATAAAATCTTTAATAAAAAAAAAAAGTACCCTTTCTGGGCACACAAACTGCAAAAAAGTGTCCCTTCCTCTGGGTTCTCTGCAGTCCTGCACCAGAGCCAGGGTTTGGGGCTGGATTTCCACTCTTCCTAGCCCTCCCGGTTGGATGCCTTTGTGCAAAGCAGAGTATGCACCATTGCATGTGGGAGTTAGGGGTAGGGGTGGGCCTGAGAAAGGACAGAAGATACTCAGGAAAGAGAGGGAGATCAAGGTAAGAACAACCTGGGACGTTTAGACTAGCTTTGGACCTCAAGGGCCTTTGCAGAATGTAGAATGTGCCTGGTTGGTAGCAGGGATGACAGATTTATGGTGCATGTCTTTGAGCTTGGGATAATTCTCTAGTTCTTCTTAAAAATGAGAAAATATTTCCATTATTTTCTTTTAGTCACAGAAAGACTTGGACCAAAAACCACAGTTACACAAGCAAACAGATTTCCGGACATTCATGTTTTCATTCAGTTACCCTGCATGAAACAAACTGAGCGACTCAAATAAATAAGACACTGTTCTAGTTTCAGGAGACACTGTAGAAAACAAGTTAGAGAAGATTCTTGTCCTTTCTGAGCTTACACTCTAGCACAGAAGATAAGGCAAATAATGATGATAAATGTGGGAGAGTAATGCCGAAGGGAATACATGGAAGTGAGTTGGGGTTATATCCCTCTTTACCCAAATTTGAATTCCTGCAGGAGCAGAGAGGTATCATACCTGAAGCAAGGGGTCTTAAGGACCAGTCAGAGACAAAAAAGTTAAAAGAAAAGCTATGGAGAACTTGGAGAATCCCAGGACAGGGGGAACTCAAAATCACATAACTTGTTGAAAACAGGTGAAAGGGGCATAGTTAAGAATGAGTATCTGGGGGGTGCCTGGGTGGCTCAGTCACTTGAGTGTCTGCCTTCGCCTCAGGTCATGATCTCAGGGTCCAGGGATGTAGTCCCATGTTGGGCTTCCTGCTCAGTGGAGTGTCTGCTTCTCCCTCTCTTTATGCCCCTTACTCCAAGCCCCCCCCCCATTCATGCTCTCTCTCTCTCAAATAAATAATCTAAAAGAAGGAAGGAAGGAAAGAAGGAAAGGAGAGAGGGAGGGAGGGAAGAAAGAAAAAGAGTCTCATCATGAAAAAGAAGGATAGGGAGAAAACTTGGAGGCGTAGCATGGTTGGACAATTTTGTGGTTGGACTGGGGAGAAAGCATAGGAGAGAACTTGGATATGTTGATGCTGAATAAAGAAAAAGAGAAAGATAAGGATACAAAACAGTGGCGGAGTCAGGGATAGGGCAAAATCCGTGAAGAAGGCAGAACAGGATGACTTGAAGAGTTAGCCTTGAGTAGAAAGACGACATCTCTTCCCAAAGGGGCTATCTTCCTCCCATGGAGCAGAGGGAGATGAACAAAGTCTGGGTGCTGTCTGAACGAGAGGTAGCAGTCAGGAAAGCTTAAGTGGTGTTTATCCTTGACAGCTTTTACTGTCGCTGTGAAGTAGGCAGCTAGGAGGGATGGCCTCATTTTAGCCATTCACTATGCTAACTCTATACTCTTCATTATTCCTCATCATACTGTTTCTCATTTGTTGTATTGATTATCATTAGAATGTGCCAAAAAAACTTCTTCCTCACTTGGAACACTACAAATTTCAGCCCAAAGTATGTGGATTGGTTGGAGATGAGAGAAATGTTTCCTATAGAAAAGAGGTATCTCAGATGATATGAGGCACTGTGGTGACCAGAGTGACATTTTACCTCATATTGCACAGAATAGAGTTTTAGAGAAATGATTTTCAAGAATTTCACTACAAGAGCATGAAAAGTTCTCCTGCAGGGCTTTCTCCTGCCACCTCCCTTCCTGGCTTTTTTGTCTCATTCTTTCCAGTGCTCCGATAGTTGCCGAGTTTACAGTACTATCTTTCATTCCTGATCTCACAAGGTTTCATTTGTTTGTTTGTTTTCCTTTTCTCCTCTCCAGACACACTTATACAGCAAATTTTTTTCCAGGTTGTCCTAGGAGATTGAGAAAATGCCAAACCTTTTTTATCTATGCAAAAGGCCCTGTTAAAATCATGGCTTATGATAATAGTTTCTTTCTGCTTATCTTGAGATCTTTCCCCAGTTGGCTTGATGGATGATGCCCGGTATCTGGGCCTGAGGGAGGGATCCCATGTCATCCAGAGGGAAAGATGCAAAGCTTACTGAAGCTAGATAGGGCAGACAGAAAGACCGGTTAAGGAGAGGCTAAGGACGTCCCTTTGCACCAGGCTCTTCTGGGGTGTAGCACACTAAGATTGTATTTGACAGCTGCCACAATAAGGCAAAAACAACCAGCTTAGGGTTCTAAAAACCTGACTTGAAATTCCAAGTCTGTCTGGAGAAATCTATTACAAGTACACATTTAGCCTCCAAAATGATTTCTGTCACTTGAGAAATTTATCGTTTATCAGAACCTATTTTCTCTACTCAGCCTGCTCTTCCCTTTCCTGTTGGAGAAGACTCCTAGAGAACGCCTACGGTGGTGGAATAGTAAAACAGGACTCATATATAAAAAAAAAAAATTTAATTATTTTTCACTTTGGCTACTTTATCTGGCACAAAATCTCATGTAAAACATTTATGTGTATTAGACAACCTTTTGAAAGTACAGCTTATACCTTCTGTGTCCATAGTTCCGCTTCTTCATTTCTTGTGCTCGGATTTTTTCAAATTACAAAAGTAATATGGGGTCAAATAATACGTGGGTTTTTTAAAAAAAGTTAATACTCTACAACTCTCTCCTATTCCTCTAAGGGAACTGGTAATACTATTGTGAGGGTGTTTCCTTCTGTGTCTTTCTCTACCTTCACATCTAATCACTCTTCAACCTGCTAAGTTAAATATCCATTTCTTTTCATTCCTTATATTACTTGACCTCTAATGAATATTGGACACTGTAATTAATCTCCCCCTTTTTTTTTCTTTAGAGAGAGACAAAGAGAGCACACATATGCTAGTGGGCTTGGAGGAGGGGCAGAGGGGCAAGGAGAGAGAGAACTCTAAGCAGACTCCCTGCTGAGCAGAGAGCCTGGCATGGGGCTCGATCCCATGACCCTCAGATCATGTCTCAAGCTGAAATGAAGAATCAGACACTCAACTGATTGAGCCACACATGCTCCCCAGTCCTTCCTTCTTAAGACCCTCTATTTTCTTCCTCTTCATGACTTTATGCTTTTCTGGGTTCTCTCCTGCCTTTTCTGGTCATTCCTCCCCAATCATTGTTCCTGGCCCTTATTCCTCTGCCTGCCTGTCAATGTTGGTTTTCCATCCTCGGCAGGGAAGCCACATCTCAGGAAACTCCTTTCCAGAATGACAGGAACTTTTGGACAAAGTAAGAATTAATCCAGTCTCATCATTTTTATCTATGATAGACCCAAGGCAGCCAGAGTAAAGAAGTGACCTACCTAAGGTCATCTCAGAGCCTGAACCTGAAACAAAGACTTCCTGACTTCAAATCTAGATATTGATAAAGGCCAGCAGTCCACCAATTTCCTGGTGTACTTCTTTTATTTACTCTTGTCTTCTTTTTTTCTTTTCTTTCCCTTTTGGCTTGGAAATAGTAGAATTGCAAGGTAGACCTAATTCTGAAAGATGGCTTTTTATGACCGCAGTGACAACCATAATGTGCTGTGTAGGAATTCACCTGGGGAAGTCAACAGAAAGAACTGAAGTGAACTGTTTAATTTGATTTAATTTTCCTAACAACACAGAAAAAGGGGTAACAGCTCCCCTACAGATTAGGATAAATGATCACTGCAAGCACAGAGACCTGAAGTTACCCTTGATAAGGCCCCTTCCAGAAGCATTTAGGAAGCCATGGGCCCTGAGAGCAGCCATTAAGTCAAACTAATGGATTAGCTCAGTAACAGTTTCTAAGACAACCCCCCCCCAAAAAAAACCCAAAAAATAAAACAGCACCAAAGTTGTGGGGTTGTGGGGGTACCACTTAGGTGCCCAGTCTTATTTAAGTTCTTTGCATACACTGATGCTATTTCTCAACCCCCTCAAATTATGGCATATCATATAATCACAGGAAAAAATACCATTTGACATCTTGGTTGTCATAACTGCTAAGCCACAGGATGTTAGAGGAACACAAATTGTGATCTTTATCACCTAGATATTTCAATCTATTTAGTGTAAGAAGTTATTGAGTGCAGCAGGATGGTAAAATGAAACTGTGGGTATCAGTTTTTAGCTGAGGGCCCCAAATCTGGAGACAAAAATTAGAAATTAACAAAGCTATAATTCAAGCCCTTCTCTGGGCAGGCTAAGAAATTCTAAGACTAGCTCTACCAGCTTTAGTGATTGTTTCCCCCTGAGCTTGGGCTGAGGCTGTCACTGGACGCCATAGCTGTAGTGATTCTCCTGATGTGCACCTGCTTCCAGCTTGTCCCTTCCATAGGTATTGATCCCACAGGATCTTAAGGATCACCCTACATACTGAGGGTGGGGGGCAGGAACTCTGTTCTTCCTAAAGAAATCCCTTCAGATTTAGCTTATGGAGTTTAGCGATATACTTGCAGTATTGTTTGAAGAGCTGTTTTGTCTTAAGGACAAAAGACATTGCACATGAGTCGTACTGCAAATGAGAAAAAGGGATCTGAGTTGGATGTATCTGAAAGTATTGTGAAAGTATGTTCAAGGGTAACAGCTGAGCTTTGTGTAAATAAGACTTTGTGTTTATGAGCCTTCCAGCTAATTTGATTTTTTTTTTCTCTCACATGCCAAGGGATGTTCAGGCTTTGAATGTTTTTGTTTGAGTTTTCTCCTTTGTAAATGGCATTAACATTGTTACTGGAGGCCTTGTTTTATCACATTGGTCTCCTGCATCTTGAATTGACAGTGGTCAGACTTGTTGCTAATTTTGTCTATAGATATCCTAGCTTCAGCTGTTTATAATGGTGATGCTACACTTTCATTTACTGAAATTTAACCTTGTATGATGCTTAAACCACTATTATGGGAAATAATAAGTCTTTACCATGTATGGAAGAAATTTTTAAAAATACAAAATATTTTCTGATCGGCATCTAACAATTAAAATTTTTAAAAGCTAAGCAAAAAAAAATGCCTTTCTCAGGATGCACTGAGAACTATATAGTCACATCCCGCTTTTTCTACACACTGAGATGTTCACATGCTTCTCCTTAGAACAGGCAGTGTGCTATGCATAACATAGCTGTATGTTATCTTTGCAGTTGCATTGAATTTTATTTTTATTTTGTACATTTGTATTTAAATAATATTACCATATTTATGTTATAATAATACTTAATGTTATTGAAATTTGTATTTACTTTGTTATATAATTTCTAATATACTATAGTAGCACATACACTGTGAGGTTTTTGCTAAAGTGAATAAAGGAGTTTTTAATGTTGATCCACTCAACACAATTCAGAAATCAATTGGCTTAGCACTTTCTCATATCCTTAGATGCATTTAGACTGTCAGAGGTTTAACCTGTGTTAAAACAAAACACAAAATATATGGATATACTTAAAAAAAAAAAAAAAGGCTTCCCTCACAGGAAACAGCAGCTATGTGTTTTTTTCCTATTCTGCTACAGTAAACCAAGGCACTGAGGACAGGGCATGCAAATTGTGCTTCATTTTGCAGTGTTTATCAGAGCACTTAATGAAGTATAAGACTGGTATTTATTTGAAGTTATACAGAATAACTTAATTCACATCTGTAGAAATACCAAATGTATTCCACTGAATATTAAAAAACAAATAATCACCCTCTATGCTAAATTCTGTCTCCAAGTCAGCTTCCAGGAAATCCAGCCCATGACAGGAGTGAGTGGTTGCTTCTTTCTTACCTTAAACAAGCGAATGGTACTCTAGAGGACCCCTGGAGAGCTTGCTATGTGTCTGCTGGGTTTGAGAAACACAGTGGACTTTGGTCCCCCATGCCAGAAAAAAGCTAAGAGGCAGAGGCAGTGAAGCTGAGAGAGAGTAAACAAGAGAAAGAAACTGATCACACTCTACTAGGAACAAGGTGCCCTATGCTGAGGACAGGCAAGTGTATGACGACAGCAGCAATCAAAATGGTGTAAAGAACAATGAGGCTTGGGGTGCCTCAGTCATTCGGTCAGTTAAGCATCTGCCTTTGGCTCAGGTCATGATCTTGGGGTCCTAGGATTCAGCCCTGTGGTCAGGCTCCCCGCTGAGTGGAGAGCCTGCTTCTCCTCTGTCCCATCAGCCCCCGAAATTTATGCTTGCTCTCTCTCAAATAAATATTTAAAAAAAGAAGAAGAAGAAGGAGAAGAAGAAGAAGAAGAACAATGAGGCCCTGTGAGCAATAGGCAAGGGATGGAGAACACGATTCAACTCAATTCCAACTCCAATAGTTGGTAGTGAAGATTAGGGTTGAAAAAAACAGCTTTACTCTGCATCTGGATTTAGTGACAAAGATGTTAAAACTGATGAGCAACATCTCTCAGGGTTGCAGGAAGAAGGGGATTGAAGCACATATTTGCCATCTCCGGAATAGACTCATAAAGAAGAGAAGCTACATAAATTACTAATTATTTGAAACAGAAAGTAAGTAGAATGTGCTTTTCCATCCTCCATGCTATAGCCAGAGTCAATTTTCAGAAAGGCACACCTGTTCAATTACCTCTCTGATGGAAAACCTTCAAGGGCTCCACAGTTTAGAATGATCCAGAGGCCCTGCATGATTTGACTCCTATCCAGCTTTTCATGTGCTCCCTCTCCTAGGCCCTCCCAAGTTACCAAGTTACCTAGTGGGTGCTACTCAGAGTTACATTTTCACATTTCTTTCATGTACTGATGTCTTTGCAAATGCTGGCCTCTCTGTCTGAAGTCCATGCCTCTCATGACTCCTACTTGTTCCTTAATCCCCAAGCTCAGTTATTTTCTCTTTTGAGAAGCCTTCCTGAAACATACTTCCTGTCCAAAGTTGATCCCACTCCCTTTTTGCGGCATTACTCTGTCTTATATCACAAAGCCTATATTAAAATACCTGTTCCTCACTTCAACTGCAAGTTCCTTGAAGGAAGATATTCTTATTTATCTTTGCTTCCTGAGCTTTTAGCATTGTGGTGGCACACAAGAAGAACCCAATGTTTTTGAATAAACAAGAAATACCTAGAATCGTTAGGGGACCCTTCAATGAGTGGGTCAGGATTAAAGATGATGCTGAAATTCTTCGGCCAAGTGGCTAAGAGTGGACTGTCCACTGCTTCCCACGAAAACGCAGAATCCAAATTCTCAGAGGATACTAAATGGATATTACTACAACTTAGCTTTGAATAGCTGAGAATTTTTACAGCATAGACACTAATCCTCCCCCTTGGAATTTTTGCTATTTGAAAAAGGAAATCTCACCTGACAGATGGATTAAAGTTTAAGAAGACTGTATTTGTACAGCTGCAAGAGTTGTTCCCAAACAAGATGTTTAAGCTCTCCTCTATGCAGGAAATTTGATGACCAGATGAAAACATTAAACCATCTAGACAGAGCCTGGAGAACCATGGGAAGCACCATGTCCACTAAAGAACATCATTTATAGAAATCCTTTGAAAGTTTTCCCTTTCCTCTCTGAGGTGTGTATGGGTTTGTACGTGCACACGTATATGCATGTGTGTGTGGGTGCAAGTTTATTTGTGTTATAATTAAAGCCCTTCCGAATCCACCATGAGTTGGAGACAAATGGCAGCCTGGACATTCAGGTGTCTAGACAACCATTACAAGTCTGACCACATGACAAACCCCATGCACAGCTCTGAAGCTATCCTAACACTGTCTTGGGGAGAATGTCCTGGAGTTGTTCCATTAGTTCAGCTACTCTTTGCTCTGCAACCATCTCACTTAGTGGAGAACTAGAGTGATGCAATTTAGGAGAAATACATTTTGGCCACAGCTGCCTGGGGTGCATATTCAATACAGTGCCTCATAGAGGAGCTGAATTCACATGCATAGGTCAGTCAGGATCACTAAAGGATAGTCATCCACAATCTTCCCTACAAGCTGACAAGAGCTGCAAAATTTACACAGGGCCTCATATACCCACAGGGAGTTTCTAGGGGAACTCTACTGGCTAAGCATATGACTGAGATTTCTGAGGTTACTCCCTTTGTGAATTCACATGTAAAATATGCTTAGCCCTTTCAATTTTTAAATATGAACTATCATAGGGGAAGAAAGGAAAAAAATGAAACAAGATGAAACCAAAGTGGGAGAGAAACCATAAGAGATTCTTAATCTTTGGAAACAAACTGAGGGTTGCTGGAGGGGAGGGGGTCAGGGGAGGGAGTCACTGGGTGATGGACACTGGGGAGGGTATGTGTTATAATGAGCACTGGGTATTATATAAGACTAATGAATCACAGACCTATACCCCTGAAACAAATAATATATTATATGTTAATTAATTTAATTTAAATTTAAAAATACAAATAAAATAAAATAAAACAAATACTAGGACAAGATTCACAGATTCATACAAAATAGCCAAAGATATTTTACTTTAAAAAAAAATAAATATGAACTATTTGTGGTTAAGGATCATGAGGCAGAGGGTCTTGAACAGGCACAAAAGTGGAGCTTTGGGACTTGATGACATGTTACATTCATATAGCATTAAACATGCAAGGAGAGTGAAGGCAGACATGGTGACAGCTAAGAGGCTCTAGTTTTGGGGATGAAATTTTTTTTAAATGACAATGACAACAGAAGGATAATTGAGAATAAAGAGTTATCCTCTGCTCTACAGTTCTACTTTTTGAAGCTTTCACTGGTGTCGAGTGCCCTTCTTTAGAACAGGTGCGCTATTTGAAGAATCAAAGGCAACTTTTAAAATATAAAATAAAAATAAGTTTGGGCACACAGAGAAAAGCTGGAAATATGTCCAAATATTCTCTTTCAAAAGGACAATAAGTCCATGTATCCCATAATCTTTGCTTCTGTGTAAACACATCTTTGTTCAATGACAGAGAGAGTTTTATATCAAATTCCAGGTTAGAGTTCCCAGCACTAAACATCTGAATGATCTATGGCAATCACCCTTCAGTGGAAACATCCTAAGAGGTCCAAACTGATGCACCACTGAGAACCAAAAGCAATCTAGTTCAGAGCCCTAAGCACACACGACCTCTGCTACTCTTGGTACAGAGAAAATGTCTTCATGAAGTATTTTTTTGGCCAAATGTATTTTCCATTGTATGACTATGAAACTAAAAAAATCAAGAACAAGAGATGCAGGCATGTATTAAAAGGTTTGGAATAAAGAAAAATGGGGAAAGATAACGTTAAAGTTCAAAAGAGTTCAATCCATGATGCGGGTGACTGCAGAACCAAGACTGAGTTGATGGGTCTGGAAATACTGGTTTTACACCTATCGAGCCTTTTCCCTTCCATCTCCTTACTTTCTTCTCCCTTCCCTCTTCCATTCGAGGGAACTGCAAAGCACAGACGTTTCTCTGGGTTCATCATTCTTTTGTGCAACCGCCTTTCTCCAGCTCTCAGTTCACTCAGCTGGAGCATCCTTGAGCTTACCCGATGGCTTCCACACTATGCACCCCTGGGCATGACCGATGAGAACACTCCATCCCCGCAGTGGCGGTGATGGGTTCAGGGATGATCATGTGCCCGAAGCAATGAAAATATACTGACAACTTCCATAGGAGCTATTGGCAAAAAGGGCCTCCCTTTAGGGTTGCTCATCTGAAGAGCCTGCAGGGAGAAAAAATAAACTGAAAGAGGAGGGAGAATGAGCACATGGTTGTGTAGTTTGAGGTCCTAGATGTGCCTTAAGCTAGAAACCTCTCTCTCTCTCTCTCTCTCTCTCTCTCTCTCTCTTTTATGTAAGAGAGTTGGAGTAGGTTTCTGCTGCTTGCCAAAAAAAAAAAAAAAGTCTTGCCTAATACAGAAACACAGAGCAGAGCTGGAAGTTTTTAGCTTGGAACCCAGACAACCTGAGCTAAGTTAAATCTGAGAGAACAAGGATCACTTAGGGCTCTGCAGTTCGAGTTGACTAAAGGGAAGAACATAGTATATTTTATTCTATATAGACCATGCCAGCCCTCAAATTTTTTACAGTATGTCATCATTCACATTTGCTGGCATTGGGCTTCTTTTAATATAGTATGGTGCCTTAATGGATCAATAAACAGCATTTCTACCTCATTTTTCCTTTTGCCTCCTCTGAACCTCATACCATTCCCCCACGTACATGCCACTGCTCTTATCATTCTTACTGAGCTCCTCCTTGTTGTTTGCCTTTCTCTAGTGTAACACCTTGTACAGTGTCATAGTTAGATGCTTTCTAACCTATATACCCCTCCAGATTCATGGCTCTCCCAGACAGCAGAGACTGCCCATGTCGATGGGTATATTCCTGGAGCCTAGTCTGAGACCTGCCACACTAAATGTTTCAGTGAATTGAATTTGTGGCTCAACTCAGCCTTAGTCTGACCACCACTCAGCACCCAGCCTCTGCTTCCTTGCAACTCTCAAGAGACTTTCCTGCCTCTGACCTCAGTCTACTGCTTATCGTTTCCTAGATGACCTTGTCAGTTATAAAAACCCATGCCGATAAGCATGCTTATTTATGTATTGAACATTTACCAAGTAAGCACTTTATGAGCTTTGATCCACTTAGTCCTCACAGCAGCAACTCCATCTTGCACACGAGGAGATCAGAGCCTGAGCCTGAGAAGTTAAGTGGCTTGCCTACAGTCACCGTGCTGAGCAGCTGGGGATTCAGTGAGTTCCTAATCATGACCCCATTTTCAACTTGCATATTATCAGTTCCTTATGTGCTAAACATGCTTCATTTATATTGATGAATTACCATCACAACAGTCTGGTTATGTACAATTCTTAGTCCCATTTTTCAGATAAAGAAATTAAGACTCGGTGAAATTAGTTAAGTCATTTGACCAAGGTCACCTGGATATAGAAGAACGGAGAATAAATTCCAGGATGTTTGAACCCAGAGCTCTGATTCATCAGCCATCATGTCAAACAGTTGTCTGTTAATTGATGGGTGATTTGTATCAGAAGGGTCATCTGTCCTTTGGTTACCATTGTTCTTCTTCTTATTGTTTAATAGATATAACAGTAACTACTGTACTGGGTTGTCATAAGAGCTTCAATTTAAGAAGTTCCAAGAGTGTCTGGCATATAGTGAATGCTCAATGAATGGTACTGATCATTTTTGTTTATTGAGTCCTTCTGATGCCATGCATTGTAGTAAGCACTTGACATGGATTCTCTCATTGAATTGTCATATCAGCCTTGTGAGGGGAATACTGATAGCTGGCTTATTTTATAGATGGGAAATTGAGGCCCAGAAAAAATTAAGTAACTTGCCCCTAAATCAGAGAGCTAGTTAGTGCCCAAGGCTGCACAATTAGTTAGTTGTTTGTTGGACTTCCATGTTACTAGTTTTCACTGTCTTTCTTACTTTGAAAGTTCTGGTGAACTATCACCAGGTAGACTGGCTTCTTCTTGGTTTCTGTAGCTCTGGGCCTTTTGGTAGTTCCTTAGCCTCATGGTCCTTGAGCTTGCATTTCTGCAGCCACAACTCTGGAGAGTTAAATGTGGGGAGGAACAGCTGAAAGGAGAAAGCAAGCACACCTGTGTTGAGCCCCTACAGCATCTGGACACATGAAGCTATTCTACCTGAAGGCACCATGGCCCTGGCCAGCTGAAGTTTAACAAACTAAAGGTACGCTAACGGTACAAACCCTTTCCTTATCCCCCCTCTTCCTGATGCTCCTCATGGGGGTGAAATGGCACAAAATGAGGAAAGAGCTGGAAATTCTCTTGTTAATTCCAACCTTGTAGATCATTCAGTTTGAAAATAAAACCCACTTCATGTTTCATCTACAAGTGTCTGGCCCAGCTGTCTGTGTAGATTAAATAATCCAGATGGCTGCATGAGTTACTACAGCAGAAAAGAAGTGGTTTCACCATGGAGTGAGTCAATCCAGAAAGTTCAGGGATAAAAGATTTCTTTACCTTGCACGACCCCATTTCTTCTCTTCTTAGCTTGGCTCACTTAAATTTACTATGCAGTGGCCGAATCTTCACTTCACTTGGGCTATTTAAATAGCCACAGTGTTGCCTTTTTGTATAAAAGATTAAAACATCAATGACTGAAATTTGATGGTATTTGGAATAAAAGATTAATCAGTTCTGTCTCTCTCACTTGGGCAGCAAAATCAAGCCTCTTGTTTTGGGAAATACTGTAAGATAGGATAATTTCCACATTGCCAGGCTGTTTTTCTTTTTAATATCACAGTGGATTTGTTGTGGCAGAGGCAACTACAAACTGCTGGCACCACAACTGGTTACGAAATGTGTCTGCCAAACCACTCAGGGGAGAGAGCCCTCTGATATTCTTTGACGGCGGGCTTCTTTGCCAGGGAACACAACTGAGGAGGAACAGCCTATTCCATCTTCTCCCCTGCACTGGAGCAGAGGGAAAGTATCAGATCGCCCTTGGGGAAAACAGTGATAGGAATCTCCATGCTCTTCTGCACCCACTCCTGCTGCTGGGAACTTTCAGCCATCCACTTCCTCTCAGCCTTAGTTCCTTGGTGCACATGGTAGTAGAAACCCAAGAAAATTCAGATGGCTCACCTTTGCCACCTACATGCTTAAGAAACACACCTGACAATGGGGGCCAGATGCTTTTGACTCCATCACTGTCAAACACTCCTGCCAAGTTCCCTTCTAAGAAGGAAAACTGTAAAATCAGAAGGACCTAGACAGAGTTATAAAATGTAATTCATCTTTCCCCTATCTCACATCAGTGTACTGTACTCTGCAGGTGATGATTATACCTTTATTTATTTTTTTCTCTCCATTCACAGATGTCAATACTTGGTGAGTGGTTTCCAGAAATGTCCTTTAGCTGCAACTCAAAGTAGGGAAGGCAACACATAGCATACTGGCATGCTGACAGCTCAGCATTAGGAACACAGCTCTATGCCAATCGACGCCTGGGTGCCAAGGTAAAAAGGCAAGGACATATTATTTGAGGATACATTTGAAAGCAAGAATTAAATTGTCACAGAACTTAACTTTCCCTCCCTTTCTACAGCCTAACTCAAAGAATCAACCTCTCACCAGGGGAAATAGACAATGATTCAGAGTTAAAGGTGAAAGAAAATGGAAATTGTAGTTCATTTCCGAGTGGTTTAGAGGAATGACATTTTCTTTAGCAAAACAAATGAAGAATTTCCTTCTCCAAACTGACTACTGACATCAGTGACTCACTAGATGGGAAGGAAAGAACTAAGAGACGGGTACTATGACCATCAAACATTTTTATGCTCACTTCTATAAATCATTTGATTCCAGTTTTCATTTATTCATGCATATATATATTCAATACTGAAATTTATCGTGATTTCAGAAACAAAAATTCTAATTTATTAAGCTCTTACTATGTACCAGCCACTGTATGAAGTGCTTTGCTTGTATTCAGTCCTCCCTGAATTTTGCGAGGTAGGTACCATTCTTACCCCCATTTGACAGAGAGAAAATGGAAACATTGAGATGTTAAGTCATTTGCCCAAGCTAACACATGGTTGAGCAACGGCATGAACTGAGGCAGTCTGACTTCAGAGTTGACAATTGAAACAACTCTCTTCCCCATGGCCGTGCTGATGGGGTAGTATTAAAACAGGGCCTTTGGATCAGGCAGGCAGCTATCCAATGAGGCATTTCTGCTTCTGGAGGGTTTATTTTTATATCCTTACTGCCTTCTTTACAAGGGTGTTTTGGGAATGAACAAGGGCAGTATCCTACTGACAAGAAGAAACAGATGACTCATGGTGAAGAAGGAGGAGCGGGGGAGGGGGGGACACTTTCAAGCCCAAGGATACCATTTTTCACACTGGAGGAGGTTGCTGAATGCATCACAGGGGAGAAATGGATCTGAGAGGTCACATGGATAATAGCCCACCTTCGGGGAGGACACCCTGCTGCCAGAAAAATGATTCAAAAGGATTCTTGCTGTAGCAAGGGGATCGGGTTACTTGTGCTGAACGGCACCCAGGAGCATATACTTTATTAAGTTGACCAGATGTCCCGTTTAGTCAGGCCTCACCAGGTATCTTAATGGTCTTGAAGAGTGTCCTGGAAATAAATCCCCTGCAGCAAGCAGCCTTAGTGGTAAGTCCCCTATTGACATGTTGTTAAGGGCTTTATGTTACTTTGTGTGTGTTACCATTTGTAATTGTTAAGTTCACTGAATAAGTCAGAGGGCTTGATAGCCTGACAGTAACTCAAAGCTCTACATTCCTTTTCTGCCTTAGATTTACTTATTCCAGAGTTTTTCTCTGTGCCAGTCACTAAGGATACCGAGGTAAACAAGGAACCACTCTTTTCCTCGGGAAGTGAGCAGAAGCCCTATGAACTCTGAGAGATCCTCCTCTGCTGTTGCCAAGACAGCTGTGCTAGATGGGGAATACATGGGCTTTCCTTCCTCTCCCTTTTCTGATGCTTTGCCTGCCCAGCCTCACCTTTCCCTCCTACTTCACTGGTTCATGACTCTGCACTGGTACAATGTTGGACGATTTTCAGATACAAATAAAAAACAGTATTAGCTCACATTTTTAAAAGCTCTGCCTGTGGCATCCAAATCGTCCACCTGACAGCTGAGGTGATGTGTTACTATCTTCATTTGCTACATAAGGAAATTGAGGCACAAGAAGCGAAAAACTGATCACACGGTAAAATGTTCATCCGTGGTAGAACTAGGCCATTTGGCTTCACAGCACATGGTCACCATCAAGGCTGTTTGCTGTCCCTGTGATGATGCTGCCACTCAAAGAATGTTTCAAGAGGAAATAAGATGGAAAGAAGCTGATGTACAGAAGGGAGAAGACTCTGAGCAATAAATCATAGCAATGGTTGGTGTTTAGTGAGTTTACAGAGGTTGTCTCTAATCCTCAGAGCCTCAAGGCTGGATTGATACTATTTTACATATATGGAAACTGAGACCAGAAGCAGCTAATCATCAAATAACCAGGGTGTGGATGTGAAGAACGCAAATTTGAATCCAGGCCTGCTTGACCTCCTTCTGCTCTTATTACACCATCCTGCGTCCTGGTGACAAGCAGAATGGCACAGAACATGAGGACCAATTCCGCTTCAAAACAGAAAACTGGACAACTGAGATGATTAAGCTAAAACTTCATAGAGAACACCAGAATTAAACACTCTTAGAAATAAGGCAATAAAACCTTTGGCATCATGATTTAAATGGTGGCAATATTCCCATTAGATATTAATTGGGAGACAAATTTAGGGATTGGAATGACTGATGTCTACCCCCATCACCCCTAAAGAAAACACAACTAGAGAAAATTTGGCTTGAAAATCTAGAATGCTGATCTAAGCACAGGAAAGACTCTAGCATATAAAGATGTCATGGGCTTATTCATTAAATGAGGCCTCTGCCTAGGAAGTCACCTCGCTGGCTCAACATCAGCATGCTGCATTGTTTGCCCATGTTGGTTATGTCAGCATGCATGCATTCCATCCGGGGAACTTCTCTGAGTTGGAGGGCTGGAAACAGCTCCTAGACCATGGAGCCAGGAGTGGTGGGGTCTTACTGACCCCTTGGTGATGCAAGTTGTCAAACTTGTCATTTGCAGTCCCAGAGCTAGCTGTGATTAATAAAAAATCATTTCCCTAGTTGTACAGATACACACAGACACACAGGCACACACACATGCTATGTGGAGAAACCACAGCATCTGCTCTCACTCTGATGACTTTCTACCTGTTCTAAACCTCGCACAGACCTGCCAGCAGCCTTATGTATCTGACTTGCTATAATGTATCTCTTCACTCTTCTGAAAGTCCGCCTCAGCTACAGACTTTTTAAATTTCTTTTGTGAAGAATTTTGCCTTATGAGGAGCTAAACTTCTCTAGCCCATTCTGTAAAGGCAAGGAAACAAAAGAAGAAGAACAGATAATAGTAATAATTGAGCACACAATCTCTGGCACACACCAAGCTAAGTATTTCACATGATTAGCTCATTTAATCCACACAAAACCCCTAATGAGGTAGGTACTATTATTAACCCTACCACACAGGTTATGTGACTTGCCCAAAGCATGCACGGACTCAGTAGGGACCCAGTTGTGGGCTGACGAACCTGAGCTGGCATCAGGGACCCTACAGCTCCCTGTCTTCCTACAATTCTTGGAAGTATGCCAAGCTCCATTAACTTGAGGCTCCATGTTGTTAATTCCCTTTGAATTTAGTTATTTTAGAATGGATAAAGGAAGGAATACTTTAGTACAACCCTTATTTCCCTATAATTCTTACGTAAGGATTCCAAGATATGATTTAATTTTCTCAATTCTTAAAAATCAAGTTCATAACCTGCCCCTCACATTTCTTTGCCTACTTAACAAAAGCATTTTCTTCAGGGTGAAAAAATGTGTGTAAAAAGAAATGTAGTCTCTGTGAGAGAGAGGTAATTGTTTTTGTCAATTATTATATTCTGAGAACCAAGAGCATGTGCCTAATACAAGCTAAGTGGTAAATGTGATTAAATGGATGAATGAGAGATTTAGAGGGTCACCTGGGTACCTGTCTCCCTGACAAGATCACACCAAACTCCAGGTCACCCCTAAATGCTGATCCTAGATTCCCAGAGGCAGATTATTCTGAAATCTGGGAATGGCATTATTCAAAGAACCCCTTACCTCTGTCTCAGAAAGCAAAGTCCTGTGGTCTGTGCTTCTTGGTTAAGTATCCATGACTCTTTGGAAATAATTAGAAGGTTTGACAGAGAGGAAGGAGGCAATACCATTTACATTTGTAACCCTGTTAAAGCCATGAGCCATGTCACTAAAGCCATGAGCCATGTGGTTCAGTCCATTCGAAACGTGAAATTCAAAGTGCTATCATCCAAATAGGAACTCTAAAGTGTTGTGGCATCTCTCAAGAAACTTAAAAAGGAATATTATTAAAATCATCCACTCTCTTCTATGGACTCAGACGTATCTGGAACGTCCCATCCTGCAATCTAGAATCATCTCCCTTATTATCTACTCCATTCAACCTCTGCTATCCCTCCGATGATCACCTGCTCCTCATCTCTGTGCTCTGCCTTCCCACACAAAGGACTCTCAGTAGATTATTACCCTACTTAGAGCACCTGGGTGGCTCAGTCATTTAAGCATCTGCCTTCGGCTCAGGTCATGATCCTGGAGTCCCAGGATAGAGCCCCACATTGGGCTTCCTGCCCTGCAGAAAGCCTGCTTCTCCCTCTCTCACTCCCCCTTCTTGTGTTCCCTCTGTCAAATAAATAAATAAAATCTTAGAAAAAAAAGATTATTACCCTTCCACTTAGGGTTCTCTAGGGAGGGAAATTTCCTCTGTGCTTTGTGGGTTTTGTTTTGCTTTGTTTTCCTTTCATCTAGTCTTCCAAATCAGCACAACAATTGGAAGAACCTGCTGTGGAATATGGGAAAGAGAAAGAGCAGGCAAAACACAAGCTCTTTTGCAGGTAAGGAGGAGGAGAAGGTCTATAGATACTCAGACTGTTACCTTTTGTCCCGTTCGTCATAAAATGACTGTTCTGCATAACTAAGGTATTTTTCCCAGTTCTGCAGAAGTTTTAAGAATCCATTGAAATCCTGTTTCTCAAATAGCATATATCAGTCACAAAAAAACAAAACAAACAAACAAAAATACTCTTCATTTTTAGCGAGAAATGGCATTTATAAACCAACAGGCCAGACTTGGAGCAAAGTTCTGTCCTACCCTTAGCTTTCTACCTTGTTTTGTAGCTTATTTGCTAACTCAAGACACCATTTAGTTATTTCGGGCAATATAGATTTAGGATCAAAACCCTTGCCTACAGATAGATTTAGGATCTATTTTCCTTCCTTTTTTCAGCACAGCCTATTTGGTTGATACTATATTAAAAGGAGAATGCTCATTTGCTGTAGCTGTCCTCCTTGTGCACATCAAAACTTCTCACTGTCACATTTCTGCCCAGATATTAATAAACATGAGTGGGAAGGGGAATAAATGCATGAAGTTCTGCCGCTCAGCCTTTTTAAGCCCATGAAGCTTCCTCTCCTGCTTTGGTTGAAGATGGAGTGAAGATTAGGCACACTGGGAGCCCAGCTGTCAGAGAAAAAAATCTCTGAGGGAAGAATCTGTCAATAAAAACAAGGTTTTGGATACCAATATGGAAACTGTTTGGAGCCAATTTCCATGCTGCAGCACTGCTGTCATGACTGGGTGCATCAGGATAAGAGGGGGCCATGAAAAATGAAAAACTTAAGGATACTATGCATACGGTCATATTTTCCAAACTTTGAAGAAATTCTGCCCCTCAAAATATATCTGCTTAATCTCTCCCAAGCAAAAAGGCAAGTAACCTTCAAAGGGCACCATGTATTTCTTTTAATAAAACACTGGCCCTTGTTCTTTTGTGGATGCAAGCATTTATCAACCTTGAGGCTGGAGCAGTAGAAGTTTGCTCCTGTAAGAGAGAATTCTGGGAATGGTGTTTCATTTACTGAAGGAATGAGAAGCTGTAGATTTAGGAAATGATAGAGCTGGAAATAGCGACTTGGAGAGATGACATAAGGGACACTGGAATTCCTGTAGCCTGAAGGCTTAGAGCACAAGCTCTCATCCAGGAGGCCCAGAACCCAGCCTTTGCCCACAGATGTGCTTGTGGGCACTCAAAATATTTACAGAGACACAACTGAAACAAACTGATGCTGGCATCTTAAAATTAAGAGAATTCACATAAAAAATACTCAGCTTACTGACTTGTAAAAAAATGGAAGACTACATTCTAGTACAGCCTCCTAATGCTGGATCTGAGTACCCATCAATGCAAACATGCATGTGATCTGGTATTTGCCACAGCCCCTCCCTCTGTGTTCTGTACTAGCCTACAAAGCCACAGAACCCTTTGTCCTGGATTCCAGTTCTAGCTTGGCCACTTACACTTTTGAGACCTTGGTCAGGTCACTTAAGGCTTTTGAATCTGTATCTACTTATCTTTATAATGGAGCTCACACCTTGCCACATTATTGGGTGAGATAAATAAGATATCTCACATAATGTGCTTACAATGCCCACCATGTGAGTACTTAATGTATGTTAACCATTATTACGGCTAATGTCATTTTTATCATGAACAAGCTTGTCCAAATCATTTTTATCACTTTTTTTCCAATATAAATGAGGAAATACAAAAATAATGGCCGTACATCAAAGCTTCCTATCACCTGGATCTTTTGGGTCACTGGATGTATTACAGACTAATTATATTTTGTAATTTGCCCAAAGCCATGCATAAACTGGGCAACTGTCTATTTCAATCAACCATGATAATGAGACACAGATGAAACCTAAGGGTTCCAGGGAGAAATGCCATGGTGGGGGGCAGGCCAGGTGTGGTACAGAGGTCACATCTGGCTGATTAGGGAAGGGCACACAGTCATCACCATCCAGAGACAGAGCAGTATAGTAGAAAGACCTCATGGCTGTGAGACACCTGAGTTCAAATCACATCTCCATCACCTTTAGCTCACTCTGGTTAACCAACTCCTTTGAGTTTTGAGTTTCATTTCATAATTTGTAAAATGGAGATGCTAACAAGCTATTTTACAGGGTTGTTGTGAATGCTAATTAAAATAATGAGCATTTAAATGCATAGCACACAGTAAGTACTAATACATGGTAATTATAAATAAGGACCAGAGTAAATTATAATAGGCCATCTACTGAAACTACTTACAATCTTAATCCCTGAGAGTTTAAGAAAATCAGTGAACTGCTGTAAAATCTGTTACACACAACTTCAAATTAGTGTCATGAACTTTTTGAACCCATTATAATTATCACTATTTAGTGATCACCATTTCCATTAGCTTCATTACTTCCGATGCCATTTCTGATAATGCTCCAGGGGTTTTTGTTTCTTTGATTTATATTTTAAATTTGTGATGCATGGTCTCTTTCTAATGTGAATGGTATTTGACTCCTTTTAATTAAAAAAATTTTTTTTAAGATTTTATTTATTTGACAGAGAGAGGCACAGAGAGAGAGGGAACAACAAGCAGGGGGGAGTGGGAGAGGGAGAAGCAGGCTTCCCACTGAGCAGGGAGTCTGATGAGGGGCTGGATCCCAGGACCCCAGGATCATGACCCGAACCGAAGGCAGACACTTAATGACTAAGCCACCCAGGCGCCCCTTAAAATTTTTTATTAATTTATTTATTTATGAGCAATGTGAGTGCACAAGTTGGGGGAGGGGTAAGGGGGAGGGACAGAAAGAATCCTAAGCAGACACCCCACTGAGTGTGGAGTTGACATAAGGCTCAAACTCATGACACTAAGATCATGACTTGAGCCAAAATCAAGAGTCTGATGCTTAACCAAGTGAGCCACCCAGAAGCTCCACCCTTATAATTTTAATTCAGAAACAAAAATGCTGTTTTAACCCTCTTCTCTGCTTCAGTCTAGCCTTAGCAGATTAGAACTGAGGGTTACAAATTATATTTGTACTGTATATTCACAATAGTCCGTTTTGAAATTACTTGGAATGCATGTTTCATGGTTCCTCAAATGGCCAGTTCATTTCCCAGTCCAGTTTCTTCTTTCTTGAGCAGCCCATTTCTAAAGCCTACAGATGCAATGTCTCTCTCTCTCTCTCTCTCTCTCTCTCTGTCCTGGACCTTTTGTAATAACAAGGCTTAGGCCAGCATTTTACCCACCTGGAAAGGTATCTGTGGTAATGTAATTTTCCTTCATTCAATATTCTACAAATTCATTGAGCACCTACTATGTACCAATCACAGTCCTAACAGTACACTGTAGTGAGTATTTACATCTCACCTGGCACTATGTTTAAGTGATTTGATAATCTCATTGACCACCCAACAACCTTGTGACCTGGAAACTATTAATGTTTCTTTTTATAGAAGGGAAAACTGAGACATATAAAGGTTAAATAATTAGCTCACTGAACTTAGCTAGTTACAGGTTAAGCCAAAACTTAACTCTGTCTGAATGCCAAGCCCTACTTCTTAATGATTGCACCAGCGTTTCTCGAAGTGAGGTGCTGACTTCGCTATTGGCTGCATTAGAATCACGTAGGCTGTTTGCTAAAATTACAGACTGGCAGTACACCCTAGACATGCTGAGTCTACTCTGCAGTTTTGACAAATTCCCTGGGGACTTTCTGTTGTCTCTTAAGTTTGAAGGCCCCTGACAAGGGCTTTTGGATAACAAATCTAAGAAATTGAGACTGAGATAGGAAAGGAGTTCTTCAAAGTGAAGGTGAACTTCCCAAAAAGAAGCTAGTTAACAGCCACACTGTTGAGAATCAGCTGTGAAAGATGCTCTTGGTTACTCTAAAGAAGTGTTGTATAATTAAAATGTACTTAAACTCTACTTCTGTATAAAGCTCTAGTCATAAGGAATATGATTTCAAAAACACAGCTGCAAGAAGGGGAATACTATGTCATTTTCTAGAATTCCGAAGAAACATGGTTCCAACTCTAGAATATACAAGTGAAGAGGTTTGGGGAGCAGCGATGTGGTAGGAAGGGGGTGTCGCAGACACTTGATTATTTAGCTTGACTTTGGGGGACTTGATAAAGATTAAAAGGGCACCACGAAGACACCTCTTGTGCCTTGACTGTTCTCATCATCAGACAGTGACTTCCCAGCATCATAGGACAGCAATGAAAAGGATAGCATTTACAAATTTGAATAATAAAGGTGACAGGGTCCAAATTGCAAGTGTGAGTCTCCATACAACCAGTTATGTCTGTGATGAAAACATGCTCCTCCAGGTCATCTGTGTCATGAAAGAATTCCATTAGTGCAGAGGAGGCTGGGTTGGCAATTTCTCTGCTCTTGAACAAACCAGCTCTGAGCCTCCCAACTGAGAGGATGGTGAGTCACCAGTATCAGCTTTGTGTTCAAAGGCTCAGCTTTCCTTTCCTGTGACCATGTCCCAGTGTGACTAAGAGCAGTGTTTAAATGCAAATGCTGAATTTAAGACCAAGATAAAACTGCCTCAACACTGGGGGAAAAAATGTTCTTTAAAAAAGGAAAAGCAAAACTCAACAAAGAAAAACGTAAATTCTGTACACAAAATCATCAGTACTCTGCTATTTCATGAATTGATTTTTTTTTTAACTGAAATATAAGTCAGTCAAAGCTTAACAAGGGGAAAACATATAGCAGGATCTTCTCCTGCTTTTGTGAGCTCTTGTACTTTTTATTAGGTTCCTAAAAAATCAAAGAGAATATATTTTAACTGCTTATTCAAGCCGAGGTCCCTCTATTTTCATATCTGCAACATTTTATGAGATTCTTTATTTTGAAGCCCTGTAAAGTATGAATATTTGACTTAGAACTGAGCTTTTTATTGCTCTCTGTAGAACAAAAACTCCCAAAGACACTGACATAAAGACTTAGGCTTCATTTTCTACTTTTCTGCAAGTTGCCAGTGGGTCAAACTTACCATGGGATCCCTTTACACCACCTCCTTCCCTCATTCTCCACTTACTGCTTTCTCTTCTTCCCCTTTCCTTTGCTCTTGGTAACTTCCCAAATACTTTCTTTTTTCAGGGGCAATAATACTGTCTCCTGGAGTGGATATCTGTTGAGTGTTTTGTCTTTCATCTCTACTCTGTAATCTGGCATTAGAACCCCTCTTTTCCATTTGGTAATCCATCCATGTGATTTTGGTAAAGCTATTAATCAAATGGAAGTGGACACAAGACACAAACCAATCAATCAGGACACCCATGTCTTGGACCCAACAGCAGGTCTGGGAGTGGGCACCAATGAATACAGGACCAACAGGGCTCTAGGGAGAGAGTTTCACTCTATTTGGAATCACTAGCTACAAAGCTTCGTGTGGTTACTGGGGGAAACAGCTCAGCTCTTTCACTGGAAACTCTAGCTGTGAAAATGACAAACTCAGAGTTGCTGTGACCATATTTACTGGCATGTGGACAGATCCAAAGCTAAGAGGGGGAAACCTCCCATCACTTTAATTCTTAAAGTTTATCATGCCTGGAGCCAGCCACTCATCTTAGACTTCCATGTTTTTGGAACCAGCAAATTCTCTTCACCCGAAGTTAGTCTGAGTTGAGTTTTTGTTCCTTGCAACTAAAAGAACTCCGATTCTTTTACTGCTTTCAAGAATTTTGTCATCTAATGAGGAAATATATAATTTCAGTGGAAAGCACACTCTGATATGTGTATGGGAAGTACCTGCAGACATCACATAGAGGGCATAAAACAAAGATGATTAATTCCAAATGAAGACACTGAGGAAAATAGCAGTGAAGGAGGGGGTAATAGTGGAGGTGAGCACTAAAGAGTAAGTATAACTTCCAGTTGTGGATGGAAGGTGAGCATGGAAGGAACTGGTATTGAGAAAGGGAAATATGCTCAGAAAGGACAACTGTCAGGAAAGCCATGACCTGTTCCAGGCTTAGTGAGCAGTTCCATGCTCAATGTGGCAGGACCTAAAGGCTCTGGATGTATACCTGGAAAAAGTAGTCAGCTGACTAGAGTCAGATTTTGGCAACCCATTGGAAACCATTCCACAGGCAGCGCAGAGCTGCTAGTGTTTCTTTAAAATAGGATTAGCATGATTAGATTTGCATTTTAAGAGAAAACCCTGGCTCCCTCCCTGTGTGCAGTCATTATTTCCTGGAGGATGGCCTCCCTGACCACCTTTCTGAAATTCATTGCCTCTATTCTCTATTCCTGACACCTTATCCTACTCAAACAGTAAGTGCAAAATCTGAGCAATGAGTTTCTGAAACAATTCTGAGATTTAATCAGGGCAGAAGATTAGAGAAGGCAGTATACTCTGGCTATCAAGCTTAAGGGCACCGGAACTAGGCACAGCACTTGATATGGTGGATCCTGGGGACTCCTCAGCCAGATCCCCATTACAGGCAGTGTAGACATAGCCCAGGTGATTTGAGGATGATGATGTGGATACAGATGACAAGTGCTGGCTGCTCATAGCTGGCCACTGCCCTTATTCTAGAAACTTGCCTGAACCCCCAATTACCCACAACTGACTGATGAAGGGCATAAATGCCCAGCCCCCATGCTTCAAATGAGTCAACCTGCGGTTTTATTCATGCTCCAGCATCCTCACAATATCCCCTGCTCATCTCACTTCCTCAATAAATCACTTGCACAAGAAAATCCACTTTGGGGGCCACCTGGGTGGCTCAGCCGTTAAGCGACTGCCTTCAGCTCAGGTCATGATCCCAGGGTCGTGTGAGAAGCCAGCTTCTCCCTCTCTCACTCCCCCTGCTTCTGTTCCCTCTCTCGCTGTGTTTCTGTCTGTCAAATAAATAAATAAAATCTTTAAAAAAAAAAAAAAAAAAAAAAAAAAAAAAAAAAAAAGGAAAGAAAGAAAAAAGAAAATCCACTTTGGGCTGGGCTCTGCTTGTAGGGAACTTGACATAAGACAATCTTATTTGTAAAATAGCGTTGTTACAAGGATTAAATGTTAATATAAGTAACGTGATTAATTAATTAAATAATTTAATGTACTTTAAATAGGTAAAGCACATATTAACTAAATAATTAAATGTACGTTAATATTAGTAAAACAGAACAGTACCTAGTGCATGACAAGTGCTGCATAAGTCTGTTTCTATTAATGTTATAATATTAGTTCGTCAAGTGTCTTATGAATCTCTGCCCCATTCTGATCTCCTTACCATTGCTCTAAACTAAATTTTCCCCACTTGCTTTGTTTACAATAATGGTCCCCTTATCTGATTTCTCCTCCCTCTCTTCCTTCCTCTTTTCCTCCCTTCTACAAATATTAGAAGTGTATAGATATACCAAGCACCATTCTAGGGATGAATTAGGGCAAGTTATCTAATGGAGCCTCAGTGTATTCATTTGTAAGACAGGGATGATACCACAAATCTACTACATGGGACTGTGTTGGAAGTAAATGAGGAAGTTTTCATGAAGCACTTAGTTCATGCCTACTTATAACCTTTCCCTCCACCCCACCCTATTTCATAATCATAGTCAGTTTTTGGCCTGAAATACATAGCAGAGACACCCAGAGGGGTGGGTGTTCACTACTGGTCATGGGCTTCCTGGGCTCCTTTTGATGGATGTGTTATTCCTCTATTTAAAGCACCAGTAACAGAGCTTCCCTGACAATTACGACCTTGCTTTTCCCAACAAAATCTTTGTGATCCCTGCATCTAACCATGAAATGTGTATGTTGCAATGGAATTCTTTGCAAGCCCTGAATTGATATTAAGTGTTCTGCCATGACTTGCCATCAAGGAGTCACCTTGGGCAGCTTAGTGATCTCCTTGCTGTCAAAAGTCCATACTCCACCCTTGGCGGCAGCCACTCACATTAATGAGAATGTGGCCCCCGCGCTGAAAGCCTGCATGCTGAATGTAAGCCGCGATAGCAGAGAGGAACTTGAGAATAAAGCAGAGTTTGAACCTGATTATGTAAACCGTTCTTTCACTTTCCTTGATCTTTGTGGAAAAAAAGATTTTTTTCATCCTGCCTCTTTCAGCTCAAGTTCAGGGTCTCAGCATTTCCTGGGCTCCTTTTGAGGTCTGCCACAGTTTAAATGAGCAAAGTGGAAAAGAAGTGTTTTCTTCTGGATTCCGGCAGAAAGCAGCAGAATACATTTAGCATACCACTTGGTGAATTTGCTGTGGCAGGGGTTGGAGATCAAATCTTACCCACAGTGAGAACAGGGGTGTGTGTTTGTGTGCGTGTGTGCGTGTGTGGGTGTGTGTGTGTGAACTTACACTGAATCACTTCTACACTTTCGTTTTATTTTTGCATTTTTTTCTCCTCCAAGTTTTGTTCATTTTCTGTTCTTCACTTTGGAAAATAACCGTATAGCACTTTTGCCCACTTGAGAACTTACTTTTTTTTTTTTTTTTTAAAGTCAAATACAAAATGGTAAATGAAGTCTAAAATGTGCTGGGTTTTTTTCTTTTTTAGTCATGATTTCTCACAATGATTTGTTAAGACAGCACATTTTTTCTTTTGATTTATACAATGTCATGTAAATGTAGTCTCTCATCACAGTTATTATGGTCTTTCAATAGGTGGGCAACAAATGTGTTTTAACCTGAATTCCTTTCTTAATATTTGAGCTTCTGGTTTTATCATTCTTTCAGGTAATTAGTTGGCTTTGTTGAGAAAGGAATGCCTCCAACTGAATTAAAAAATAAATATTAATACAAGATGGAATGGTTTGAAATGAATAAGGAACTGTCTTGAAATCATAATAAGTTTTGAAATTTATATTCAATACACTTACAGTATTTGTTCTAAGAATCTACATTCAAGGAAATTTGAAAGAAAGATTATAATATCGTAATAATTGTACTTTAATATATTGTCCCTTTCTTCCCAAGACCTAAAAGGGCTTCAGAAACACTGTAGCTGAATCAAGAGAAGGAAGGGAGTGGGTCTCCTTTAATGTGTGACTTGAAAGGAAAAAGGTTAACAGGTTAGTAATAGGGTAGCTAGAACATGAATAGTATAGGACCAGGTGGGTGAATTGCTATTCTGTCCAAACAAGGTACAGAGAAAACAACTGTGTCACTTATATTTATGAAGCATGTTTTGTATACCTATTATATGCATTATCTCTGCACTAGGTGCCAAGGGAAAAAAATCTGAATTTTGCTTAGTGTGTGGTCTCAAGAGAGTTGAGGTTCTCACAGTGAGACAGAAGGGTTCTCACACCCATCAGATCATAGCTGAAGGGCATGACTGGGATCTGTGAGCAAAGTTGGGTAGGAGGTCTGAATGTGAAGTTACCCAGCTTCCAACTGCCCTATTATGATGCAAACCTACCCCAGGAATCAAGCCTCTGTCCCTCTGTCCCAGTTGTACCCACAAAGTCTGCATCTAGGAGAGCAGTTGGAGGCTCCTCTCAGGGTGTACTGTTCATCCTTCCATCCCTTCATTAATGCCTTCATCCACTTAGCCCATTCTTGTAGAGCATGGAAAGAAGTGACATGCTGGGTGCTGGACCAAACAGGAGCTGAGAACAGACAGTTGAATCAGAGACAATCATGGTGCTTACATTCTGGTGAGGAAATGGATATTTAGCAATTATCATATACCTCATTAATCATATTCATAATAAGAGCTTCAAAGAAGTACAGATGCTAAGGGGGAACCACTTCTGGTCTGGGAGAACCATGAAAGCTTTTAATGGAAGTAAAACTGGCTATCCTGAGGCCTGTAGCTGGTGAGAAGGTTGGGGTACAAAAAAGGAAAGCATTCTGTGTAGAGAGAATGGGCTGTAAATGCCCAGAGTGAGCTGGAGAACCTAACACTAGGCAGCGTGCCTGCATTATGTGGGTGAGGAGGACACAAGCCTCTATAGGTGGGAGGCTTCAAGTGAGGAAGGATCTAGAGGGTCACTTGTGGGACTTTGAACTTGATCGTTAGAGTAAAGAGAGGTTCCCAAGGGGCGTTCAGCAAGGAAATGATCAGATAATATTTGCATTTTACATGTTCTCTTGGGGGGGAACCTAGGGGGCTCAATTGGTTAGGCATCTGCCTTTCCCTCAGGCCATGGTCCCAGAGTCCTGGGATCAAGTCCTACATTGGCTCCCTGCTTAGTGGGGAGTCTGCTTCTCCCTCCTCCTCTGCCCCTTCCCTCACTCATGCTCACTCTCTCTCTAATAAACAAAATCTTTAGTCAATCAGTCTGTCAGTACTTTCTAGGGCTGCAGTATGGAGAACAGACTGAAGAGGCTGAATCAGGGAGGTGGTGATGGCAGCACTGAGTACCACCTTCGCCTCCATTCTCTCACTTTTGGACACAGTTCCTGTACTGCCCTCAGGAATCAACAGCCCTAGGAAAGGAAGCAGTTTTGCTGTGCCCACTCTGCAAAGAGGGTACCAGCTCCTTAGGCCAGTTTCATGGAGGCAAAGGCTAGGATTACCATTACCCATATTTCCATGTACTATATGACCCATCCTGTAAGCTGATTTCCTCACAGATAAACTGAGCAGAGAGACGGGAATAAGTTTATTCATTATGCAGCATGATTGTCTTTAGGTTGGGTACATTTGCTGGTGGTTTGAAATATTGCAAAGAATTTTTTATAATCCTACAGAATTTAAGAGCAAAATATAAAGCCATCATGTTTTACATACCCAGACTGATCTATCAAAAGGAGAAGCAGGAAAGATGAGCTTCTACTTCAAGTACCATACAAAATTAAAAAATCATGCGGTCTTTATCAAAGTAACTGGAGGACTGCTCAAACCAAGTTCACTGTTCAAGTTCAGTGCAGTCCCCAATTTGGTTCTGAAGTGAACTTACCGTTTGGCTGATCAAGCTCATCAATTTAAGTAGCTGTTTTGGTGCTCTACTGATACCAGTTTTCTAATACTTCTAATGGGTCCTTGGTTTTTCTTTGTTTAAACTTCTAAGACACAATTAGAGTAGAAGGGAAATACTCTGGTAAATGATTAATTGATTGGATTGGTGACCTGTGAATGTACCTTTGGATGATGGAACTGCATTCCATACTCTAAGGAGATTTCATAAAATGTGGAGTACCTGGGTTGATAAAGATAATAGCTACTGTGTATTAAGTACAGACAACGTGCTATCTACTTTATCAGGACCAACTCATTTAACCTTCATGTAGGATTTGTAATGTAATTGTTTTTATTACACTAGTTTTACCAAGACAAAATGAGGCTTAGGAAGAACAATTAATTTGTTCAAGATCACAGCTAATAATTGGTAGGGTCACCATTTGGCCTCAGGTCTAAGTCCAGAGTCTGCATCGAAACCACAATCTCTACCCTGTGCTTCTGGGAGAGATCAAACGAAATCTCACAAATCATTCCTTCCTGCTACCACCAGGAATTTTCCTCATCAGCACAACTGTCAGTTGTCGGAAGGAACTAATTTTATTTATTTATTGCTTTTTATTATACCAGTGAATAGTAATTTCTTAGGTACTGATTTGCTTTTGCTTTGGCTTTTTTTTTCTTTTTAGTTTGCACATCTGTCTTAGATTAAGTTATCTAAATGTGCTTGGCTTAGATTAGGACTAAAGTCTTCTTATAACCATTATTATTTCTATATTATAAGAGAAACAGAAGAAAACTTAGGGATAGCCTTAACCAAGCACAAAGGCTTTAACACATTAACATGTGTCTTATCAGCCTTAGAAATGGGAGAATTTAGAATTCTAGAGAAATATGTCAATTTAGATGATGATCTGAAAAGCTCAAATTGCCACTAACATTTTTAAAAAATATATTATTATTTTCCCCCAAATGTTTCTGTTATGCCTGAAAAAAAAATCTGATAGGAACAATAACAAAAAAAAGGAAGTAGAGAGACAGGGTCCCTGGACACAAGTGAGAACAGGGTGGAGAAGAAGGGGTTGGTATGTTGGAAAAAGCACTGAGTTTGGGGGCAACAGACCCAGCTCAGACACTTAAGAACCTTGATATTGGGCAAGTTTCTTATACTCTCTGGGCTTTACTTTCCTCGTGCATAAAATGGGAAAACTTAATAGGACTCATAGTGAAGATTTACTGGGAAAGCAGTAACATTATTGCTATTGGCCAACGTGTTTTGGTTTTGGGTTCTTTTGGTTTTGTTTTGTTTTGAGAGAGAGATGGAGGAGGTACAGGACAGAGGGAGAGGGAGAGAGAGAATCTCAAGCAGATTCCAATGCAGGGCTCAATCTCATGACGCTGAGATTATGATTTGTGCCAAAATCAACAGTTGGAGGCTTAACCAGGTGAGCCACCGAGGCACCTTGGTGATGTTTTTTGTTGTGCCAGTCATTATTTAAGTCAATGGTAAAACAAAACAAAACCATAAAGCATCATTGCCCCCACTTTATAGATGGGTGAACTGAGGCTTAGAGAACTATTATATGTCTAAGGTCACAGAGCTATTGAGGAAAGGCTGTGGTTTCTTTGCATATGCTGTGACTGAGAAGGTCAGGCTCTTCCACACCATGAGAGGAACTGCTTCAGTGTCACAGTGAGAGCTAACCTTTAATGAACAGCTGGTATGAGGACTATGCTGAATGCTCTTCCCACATGATTTCCTTCAAGAACAGTTTGATAAGATGGGCATTACCATCTCCATTTCACTGAAAAATCAATTCTGAAGCTAGGACTTAAGTCATTTGTCCAAGGTCAAGATGGTAAGCAATGGGTCCAAGCTCTAAGTCCAGATCAGTCTGATCTTAGAGCTGTGCCATTCTGTCTTCCATGACATGTGTGATGCGGCTCATCAGAGTTGCCACATTGTAGGTGGTGCCAGTAGCTTTATTGAAATTCTTTAGCTATGCCATCAACCGTCAGCTTCACAAAGTGGCTTAGCACTGTTCACATAGAACAGCCAGTTACGGAAACCTGGTTCTTCTGGAAATCTACTTCATCTTTCAGTCTCTAATCGCAAAGGCTTTCCTTTCATGACCGTTAATGGTAGCCCATCCTTAGGATCAGAATATCTGAATTTATAAAGGAGAACACAATACTGAAAAATCTGGTCAACATCTAGTGTTCACAAAGCAGGGAATGAGTGTCAGTCATTTAGTGTGTGATGCTAAGATAATCTTGGTGAATCCCAAAGAGAATGCCTGAAGAAATGTGCATGCAACATACTTATCCTCTGCTTAGGCCTCCTCCGATTGTCTACAGAGGTATTAGAAAAACATTGTTTTCAATAGGAATGGTGTGCTGAAGGCCAGGGTATGAGTGATGCAGGAGGTATTTTGATATCTTACTTTTATATTATAAAGATCTTCTAATCTGCCAGCCTAATTCATGGGCCTTTATGAGCTACAGGGCTGTAAGAAAGGAAGATTTCACACTATGTCTTAGGTAGGGGTAACTGTCCTTACCAGGAGCTAGGAAGTAGAAATGTGTTGGACTGGGAGAGTAGAGACTTGGTCCTTGGTCCCAATCTGTCTCTAACCAGCTGTGGGACCCAAGACAAATCACTTCTCCTCCTTGGGCCTCAAGTTTTCTGATTGGCAAAATGAAGTGATGACCCAGATGACTTCTAAAGTTATTGCAGAACTAACAACAATTTTTAATGTGCTCTTTTTTTCTGTAAAGAGGCTTGTCCTACCACTCATATGAGGTTGGAGCTTTGCAGTGAGTTAATATGGAAAATGTGCACATAGCCTGAATCTCCTAGTTTTCCCTCCTGCCCAAGGGTACCATCAGTTACTGTCAGCACCAATACTAATGTGAGTGTGTAGCTGCCTGAAGCTCTTGGTTGCATGTTTTAAAAACAAAGTATATTTGTCTAAAATTCAAGTTTATCAGAAATTAGGCTTACCCTCATTTTTACAGGATAGGAGTTATGGTTCTACCGTGACAAGCAGCAACTGCAAACAGAAAGTGAATTAAAAAGAATCAAACTAGGAATGAGAAAGGTAAAATAAGAGAAGCTATTTTGTATTATCTCTCAAATAAAACTGATGTATTAGAGGTGATATAACACAAGCTAATTTAAAATACTAGCCTGAAAGAATGGAGAACAAGTGTGTGGAAAATCAAAAGCAGAATACGTTCTGTGACATACCTTGGTTCATAATAATCCAGTTTTGAGTGAACAAAACAAAAGCTATTCAACAGTTTTTAAAGAAATGTTAAAATTAGTTTCTTCTCACAGAGATATCTTTTTTAGATCTCAAAAGAATTATAAACTTTGTCTTTTTGACAAATTATTTCCTAACATGATAATGTTGATTATTAATATCTAACAGGTAGAGTTGCACTGCTAGTCAGGCTATTTGTCATGCCGCAGAATTCCTTCTATACAGTATTTCCACTTTAATTATGTCTCAAAGACTAATCAGCAGAGGGAACAGACTCTCAATGCAAAAGCTCATTTTATTCCCCATCTTACCTAGCACTTGGTTCTGGGTTTTGAAAATGTGTCATTTCAGCACAGACCATGTCTGTAGGCACTACACGAGTGGACTTTGATTTGATCAGTCCATTTAATTGAGAGCATCTTAACAGTCACTGGGGATCAGAGGCTTTGATAAATTCAGTAATGGATGGATTGGTTATTTGATGTTAAGGTTAGTTCAAATTTCCCTGGATACCATACCAGAGATCCTTTTCATAGTTGTCTGCCTTTAAGTGCGACCACACTCAAATGAGGCATTTGCAACTGCTTTTGTATTGGGAGTATCTGTTCTCTTTGAACATTACTCTTTGAGGCATAATTAGGCATGGGAAATAATGCATGGAAATATCTTTATATCCAATACTCTGTGTGTGGGGGGGCGTGTAGTCTAAGAGAGGGGTTCTAAAGGTTGAAAGAGTATGTTAACATAGCAGTTCCTAAAACATAGACCCAAAGTGAGAAAGTGAACATTTTCTTGAAATTTTTTGACCTGACCTTAGTTCAGTACAACCATGTGCAGTCAACAGAGAGTAGACAAATCTATCCGGAATCACATACCAATGCAGAGATACCTTCATCATTTTAGTTGAAAACATTATTCATCATTTAGGTTAAAAACCTCACTTTACTCTGCAGGAGACTCAATTGAATGCAAATATTTCCACAAGAATTTCCTAAGGTGGATTTAATTTCTTCTTCAAGAAACTTCTTAAGATACTTCTAATCCATGTGGTTCATTATTTATTCCCCAAGCATTTGTTTTAATCATGCATAAACTATGGCTATATCCATCAAGAGAAGTTAACAGAAGACCTAAGACCAGTGAGACCACATGAGAAAGAGTAGGGTGTCCACAGACTTTCATAACTATGTACTGAGCACTAGATGTGTATGAGGCCTGCTTTCAATGTTATTAGTAATGCAAAGATAAATTGGCTAATAATGCCACCGTGCTCTGTATTAGCTCAACCACATCTGGAGAATGTACACAGTTTTATGTTTCTTTTTACATGTTTGACCTGGGGGTAAGAAATATGTTATATGGGGGAAATAAAAAGGGATTAGTGATGGTAAGCCTGAAAAATAAGAGACTTAATGAAAATAAGGCAGTATCCCCCAAACCCTGGGAGGTCAGGGGCCACTTCTGTTTTATTCTCCCAGTCTGTGCATAAGAATCCTAAGACTAAAGGCACAAAATGCATATTTAGTAATTATCTATGGAATGGGTTTTTGAGGGCAAATCAAGTTAGAGAGGGATTACATATGTTTTGTGCAGCTCAAGGAAGCAGAGTTAGAAGTAAGGGTAGAAGTTGTTTAGCCATAAATTCTGTCTTAATATGAGAAGAACTTTCCTACATTGGCCCAAAAGAGTGAAAGCTGCTTATAAAATGTTCAGTTTACTAAAAGTAGAAATAGGGTGTCTAGGTGGCTCAGTCAGTTAAGTGTCCAACTCCTGGTTTCTGCTCAGGTCATGATCTCATGGGTTGTGACTTCAAGCCCCCATCTGATCCCATGCTCAGTGAGGAGTCTGCTGGAGATTCTCTCTCTCCCTCTCCCTCGACCCCTCCCCCTGCTCATGCACTCTCTGTCTCTCTCTTTCTCTCCCTCAAATAAATAAATAAGGCTTAAAAAAACAGAAATAAATGTTCAGTGAAATGGTGGATAATCACTATAGATGTAATTTCTGTTTCAGGTGGAAGATTTAATTAAATAATTGCCAATATTCTATAATAGTACAATCAAGTTACTTGACAAGCTTTGCATCAATTATCTTTATAGTTTATGAGAAAACCTGTACATTTTTTTCAACTTTTCTTTAATATACCTATGAGAATACAGTCTGATCACATACATAAAGAACCATGACTTGGACACTTTGTTTGTGGTTCAGCTGGTTTTCATTTCTAAAGGTGACAATGGTTCTTCAACCAATTCACAACAGAAATCCAGCCTCTACACCTAGCTATAAATACATGGAATTACAGAGTCTATGCCATGGTGGTAGGAGCATCCTTTACAATTTAGCTACTGCAGGGAGCCAGCTCTTTCAAAAATGTCTTTCACTTTCCACTTTACCCTCATTCTAATTTTCCACTGCCTCCCTATGCACTTCAGAAAGCAAGCCAGGCTGTAGTGCCTTACTGTGATGCTCAACCAATGGCATGGTCCCCCATGCTGCTCTCTCAGACCCTTCTAGAGCAAGAGGAAAGATGCAAAGATTCCACAAGTCAACAACAGTGCAGTTGCAATCTGGACTTCAGAGTGGTGGGTTTAAGATGAGAAAGGAATTTGACTAACTGACCAAATTCTACTGTTCAAATCTGGTTGGTTAAGATCACACAGAAATGACCTTATTTTCATGACAGAAAAAAAAAAAAAAAAAAAAGACCGGCTCACCACATTTTCAATCCACAGCAATTAAATGCCTATGAGAAAGTTATAAGGACTAAAAAAAAACTTTCTCAAAATTGTTTCATAGTTTTATATCATTTAAAAATAAAAACTAATGACTTTAATAGTTATTATATTATGCTTATCTCGTAATAACGTTAAACATTAGGAGTTCTCAGTTATATGCCTGGCTATTCTACTTGATTTAAATGCACAGGAACATATACTGGGTTGATTAATATGTAGGTTAAAACTCTCTCTTACTCTAAAATATCTTAAGTGGTCTAATCGCTGACATGACAGGGTGAAAATAAGAAGAGTAACGACAACAATGGGAAAAATATGAGCAATTATCATGAGTTAATGTGCTTTTAGCTCCCTCAACAAGATCAGGTTTGGTCTTACTTCTATTACTGAAATAAGAACATTGGGCCAGTGAGAAGTTAGGCACCTGACATGAGCTCACACCGCCACTATGTGGAAGAGGTGGCATGTGAACCCATGGCACCTGACTCCAGCATACTTGCTTTTATTCACTACCATCTTCCACCTGCCTATAGTCAGAGAACGGAAGTACCAAGAGGATGATTTAGCACAGCCCTAGAAATGTTGAAACAGGGACCAGATGGAGGCCCAGAGAAAGGGTAATATTACAAAACATGAAATGACAGTGCAGTTTCAACCTTCTCTTGGCATTAGTGACCAAGTCTACTAAGGCAGTGGGTGAAATGATACCACATCTCTAGTAGTGTGGGAGCAATGATGGGTGGATCCTTCCTGCTGTCTCTTGACTTCCTACTCACTGAGAGTGGAAATCTTCCATGCAGCTTACTACCTGCAGTTCTTAACATGACATCACTGTTCCATCATCTTCATCAACATAATTTTACTACTCCAGAAGACTCTTGCCCAGGAGGAAAATCACTATAACTAGCCTTGTTCATTCTAGGAATTGAAAGACTCATCAATTTATGGAATAGAAAGCATCAACTAACAGTTTATAGCCCAAGACTCTGAAAACCTGGCCTCAACATGCTCACTTTGGTGTTTCTACAAATCCCAAATTATTTTGTCATGATGATGACCCAATCCTAGCTAGACCCCTGCACGGAACAGCCTGACTTAAACCAGATCTCAGATCTCGATCAGTATCTCAACTTTGCCCTCTCTCTGAGATACTGTTATGGGTCTGTTGAGGGGTGTTCTCCTCAGTGCATCAAGTAATGAACTTGGCTTTGTCAACACATGGTATTTTTGTATATTTTGTGTGTCCAATATTTAATACCTCTCAAGGAAAACCTGATCACTTCTTCCAGGTGTCTCTAACAACCTTTCCCTACTCCAAAAGAAAATGAGAGCAGTTAGGATTTCTGTGCATGCTGAATATTCAAAGCTTTTTAACACTGTTAGAATATTTATCATTTCTCTTGTTACTGCCAAAGCTAAAGCAAAATATTATCAGGATATACGAATTAAGGGATTCATAGTATCAGTTCAGCTTAATGTTAAATGTTTGCTCTTTGTTTTAAATTTCCACAAAACCTCATTCAAGATCATGCTGTGTTTGTCTAAATGAATTATTGTGGTAGAAATAGCATTATTTAGTGGGAGAAAAAAGAGAAAAACGAACATCTATAGCTACATGTCATTGAGAAAGTTTGATATACAAATTTAATTCATACATTATGGAAACATTAACTTTTTTTTAATTTTTAATTTTTTTATTGTTACTTTAATTTTTTTCCAGTGTTCCAATATTCATTCCCCATTCCCCACTCCCAGTGCCCTATGCAATAGGTGCCCTCAGTACCCACCACCAGGCTCTCCCATCCCCCCACCCCCCTCCCTCCAAGTCGCTCAGTTTGTTTCTGTGTCTAAAGTCTCTGTTGTTTCAGGAAACGTTAACTTTTGCTCAAAAATAATTTAGTTCTTTGTTGTTTTGGCTTTCATGTGTATGATGTTACAGAGCACCTGAAATGTGTTGTAGTTTAAGAAACGGTAATAAAAGAGCCAAGGTGCCCATCAACAGATGAATGGATAAAGAAGATGTGGTCCATATATACAATGGAATACTATGCCTCCATCAGAAAGGATGAATATCCAACTTTTGTAGCAACATGGACTGGACTGGAAGAGATTATGCTGAGTGAAATAAGCCTAGAAGAGAAAGTCAAGTATCACATGGTTTCACTTACTTGCAGTGCATGAGGGGTAACCTGGAGGACAGTGGGAGAAGGAAAGTAAATGGGAACTAGGGTAATCCAGGGAGGGAAACGAAACAACAGAGACTTTGGACACAGAAACAAACTGAGGGACTTGGAGGGAGGGGGGGTAGAGGGATGGGAGAGCCTGGTGGTGGGTACTGGGGACACCTAGAGTGTGGAGCACTGGGTGTGGGGAATGGGGAATGAATCTTGGAACACCAGAAAAAAAAAATTAAGTAACAATAAAAAAAAAGGTAATAAAAAAAAAGGAGAAACCATGTACTCACTACCCAGGTTAGACTAGAACACCATATGGCCTCATTTTATATTTTTACAATGTATTATGGTTTCTAGATACACTTTCACCGTGACGTTTCTCAAACTTACTGCAAAGTGGTTGTGCTGACTTTCCCTTCAGGTGGCATCTTTACAATCTAATCTATCATGAGCATTTTATCTGTTTAGAAAGGGGACTGACAAAAATCCTTCAAATGAAAAATCCTAGTAAAAACCAGGAAAAGAGTTGGCGATTGACTCAATATAGTGATTCCTTTGTCTTCTTTATTCCTTTAGTCCATAATGAAATTATTTTTGAATGCTTCCTTGCTGCCATGACGATCTGGACCTGTGCCTCCACCCCTACCTCATTTGAGCCCTATCACTATGCTATCAGTTACAGACTGGAGGAGTGACTATGCATTTGCTCTCAGTCCTACCTGCAGCACCCCCACAGCCCCTAGTACTTAATATGTGCTCGGCCTACAAGAACTAAGTGAATGGCTGGCATTCTCAGCAGCCTGTAAATCTTGACACAATCTTCAGTCTTATTTCAACATTCTCATCCACGGTCTTCCCTTCCTCCCGCTTTGCTCTTCCTCCTGCTTCACTGCATGTTGGAGGGAACTGCCCCTGGCATGGACAGCAGGAATCCTATCCTACTGGTAGAGTACAGAATAAACAGCCTGACAGCCTAGGTTTTTGTGCTTCTCTCTCTCTCTTTTTTTTTAACTCTTATCCTTGATCACTTATTTTCTGCTAGAAATTTTCATTAGATTTTTTTAATTCAAAAAATAGTATGTTATTTATAAGAAATGAAATAGCCCAAAGACATGTAAAGAAATATGCTTTTTCCAATCCTACCTTTCTGCCAGTGTTAACAGCTTAGGATATTCTAGTCTTTTATTGATATTCTCAAGCCTACATACAAATATCTCTCTCTCTCTCTCTCTCTCTCTCTCTCTCTCTCTCTCTCTCTCTCTCCCCCAGAGGAAGAGAATTTCCCCCAACTTGCCATACTGCTCTCAGAAGGAATTATATTATACATGTTATTCTGAAGCCTTATTTTCCCACTTGAATAGAATCACAATTTATGGATATGAGTCTAATTTGATTTTTAAAGGGTTACTGATATTCCATAGTATGAATGTGTTGTAATATATTCAGCTATTTTCTAATGGACATTCTGGTTTTCAGACCTTTGCCCTTTCAAGCAATACTGCAGTAGATACCCATGTGTTTGTGTATGTGCATGTGTGTGCGTCTATAAGGTTTTTATTGTTTGCCCCATAAAGTACCAGGGATAAAAGAAAATAAGAAATCGCTGGAATTTCTTTCTGTTGTAGTTCTTTCATTTAATAGGACAAAATAAGATCCCTACGAAGGAGATGAGGCATTTCAACTCATTTCTGAGAGGATGTAAAATTTGGCTACAATGTAAGCTGAAATGAGACTTTTTAAAAAAGTGTCTAATTTCACGCTGTGGTACTGGGCAGATCATCAAAGAAAAGTAATCCAAAAAAAAAAAAACCCCACAAAATCTTTCTGTTCAAGGAAATATACGCAGAAATTTAAATGAGTTAGATGGCAACTGTTCCTTGTTAGAAAACAAAATTGTTTACTACAGAATAAATGAGACATTGAAGGTTTCAATTCCATTTGGGAGTGGTGTATGTTTTAAGTCATAATTCCTCTTGCTAATCACAAACTCAGAACTCCTTGAATCTTCATACTATAGGAGAAATGCATTCAAAAGTCCAGCTGACAACCACAGAAAGTCTATAATTGGACTGGAAAGTGCAGATAATGCACAGTTCATACTCCATTTAAGGAAAGCCCACAAGGCATGCAGAAATTGTTTGCAACATATTCAAAATGTTTATATGACAGAAAGGACCCTGAGATCATGACCTGAGCCAAAAGCAGAGACTTTAACCCACTGAGCCACCCAGGCACCCGAGAGAAAGTATTCTTTTTTTTTTTTTTTTTTTTACTTATTTATTTGACAGAGAGAGAGAGATCACAGGTAGGCAGAGAGGCAGGCAGAGAGAGAAGGAGAAGCAGGCTCCCCGCCGAGCAGAGAGCCTGATGTGGGCCTCAAGCCCAGGACCCTGAGATCATGACCTGAGCTGAAGGCAGAGGCCTTAACCCACTGAGCCACCCAGGTGCCCGAGAAAGTATTCTTAAAAGTAGTTTGGGAACTAAAACTTGAAGCATAATATATATATATATATATATATGAAAATACTTATAATGGGAATATTTTTTAGACCATTATAGATTTACACCAAACATTCCCCCCATCCATCCCACTCATCATATAAAGATGAGTCACAATAATTTAACAATTAATTCCTTCAGTTTTCAAAGACAAAGCAAACAGAATCCCTCCTTAACTTAAACCACCCCCGGCTTATAGTGAGGATGAGCTATTACCACGCAGCATGATGAGTGCTGTAATAGGGAGAAGTCCAGGGGCCCTGAGAAGAACTATCTGGCCTGCACTTGGGGTCAGGGAAGACCTTCTCCACCAGTAATATTGAAGGTGAGGGACAAGTTTTGGCTGGATAAAGATTATTTCAGGCAGATTACACCTCCTCAAAAATCAAAGAATGAAACAGAACACAAATACATTAAGGTATTACGACATTCAAAAAGGATAAAGCAGAGTAAATGAGGGGTGAGAAGGATATGACAGCTCAGGCTGTAGTCACAGGAAGAAACAATGTTTGGGGTTTTTGCTTCTGCAAGACCATGCCAGCAGCGGTGTGGAGAAGAGTGTCAGAGTGAGGCACGAATGGAGACCTGGAGACCAGCTAGGAGGCTGTTGCCAGCTTTTCAGGTGAGACGATGATGACCAAATTATAATGTCGGTGGAGATGGGGTAGAGATAGACTTAATTTTCTAAGCTTCTGCTGGAGTCTCACTTACGTCGAAGGGGGCATCAGATAGCCGTGCTGTCAGTTTGATGATAATTCCTTTTCTCAAAAAGGAGTGGATGGGGTGCCTGGGTGGTTCATTTGGTTAGGAAGCAGGTTAAACGACTGCTTTTGGCTCAGGTCATGATCCTGGAGACCCGGGATTGAGCCCCACATCGGGCTGCCTGCTCGGCGGGAAGCCTGCTTCTCCCTCTCTCAGTCCCTCTGCTTGTGTTCCCTCTCTCGCTGTGTTTCTCTCTGTCAAATAAATAAATAAAATCTTAAAAAAAAAAAAAAAAAGGAGTGGAAGCTAGATGGGGTGTTGTTTCATTGGATTTAATTCTAAACAACATGCAAGAAATGATTGACGTTGTAGTGACTACTCCTATGGAAAGATCTAGTGGTTTATCTGACAAATCAGTCAGCCAAAAAACCAGCTATGACTTAATAAACAAGGCTAGAAAACTATCTGAAGGGGTACCTGCATGGCTCAGTCATTAAGTGTCTGCCTTCAGCTCAGGTCATGATCCCTGAGTCCTGGGATCAAGCCCTGCTTCAGGCTCCCTGCTCAGCGGGAAGCCTGCTTCTCCTTCTTTCACTCTCCCTGCTTGTGTTCCCTCTCTCACAGTGTTTCTCTCTGTCAAATAAATAGATAAAATCTTAAAAGAAAAAGAAAACTATCCAGAAATAGGGCATTTCCTCTATTATCTCATAACATTAGCTCCAAAAGTCTATACATGTTTATTTCTTTTTCTTATGTTCAAAATAACACAATACATTGCCATTTGCTGTTGGAGCTCAGAAATGATACACCTTATCAACTTTGTTTTTATAGAGCGGGATTAATAAAGGCCATTTTTGTACTATTGCTTAAGAGAAAGTGGCTGAATGGTGAGTGCTTAGAATAGGACAACCACGAAGATAAAGGAATGCTAAAGCATGCTGTCCATTAAAACATGTTTGAGGGGGCGCCTGGGTGGCTCAGTTGGTTAAGCGACTGCCTTCGGCTCAGGTCATGATCCTGGAGACCGGGAATCGAGTCCCACATCGGGCTCCCTGCTTGGCAGGAAGCCTGCTTCTCCCTCTCTCACTCCCCCTGCTTGTGTTCCCTCTCTGGCTGTGTTTCTCTCTGTCAAATAAATAAAATCTTTAAAAAAAAAAAAAAAAAAACATGTTTGAGGACAAAGCATGGTCAAGGCACTCTGCTAGGTGATGAAGACATCATGGTGAACAAGACAGACTCAGTAGACCCAGTTCCCAGTTCTGTCCTCAAGAAATCCTATGGGGGTCACTTTAAGGAAAATGGGGCTTGGAGAAGAGGTGAGCACAGGATTTGGCTTATATGAGCTAAATGCTATAGAACAAGGTGAAACAAGGATCTAATTTATTCTAGGAGACATAGGAAAATAAAATTAAGACCAGTAACTAAGAATCTGGGAGAGGAAGATTGCAGCTCTCTAGGAACAATACATGTCTAAAAATTCTGGTTTTGTATGGTTGTGTGATAACTGTTCAAGGTGTTGTGATTTGGGGTTCTCTCTTTAATTAACTGCATGCAGCATTCAACAGGCATTATTTCATTTTAACCTCAAACCACTCTGTGAGATCACTATAATTATTAACCCCACGTAACGTAGGAGGGAGCAAAGGTTTGGAGGTCACAAAGTTAGAACACTGCAGAGCCACCCTATTAATTACTCCACAGTGTAACCTCTACCATCTCTCCATTAACAGACAGGCTACACAGATGGCTGTTAAAAGGTTTCTTTAAGTAAAGAGAGGGTGAAAGAGAGTAGAAGGCACAGCTCTGCTCTAAGTATATTCCCAAACTCCACATTCAAATATCTACATATTTTTAGAATAAGAGAAACATACAAAAGTATGTCTCAAATGACAAAATTATAGAGACAGAGAACAGATTAGTGGTTGCCATGGGTTGGGGGATGCATGGTAAGTGGGTGTGGCTATAAAAGGGTTCCTTGTGATACAACCATTCTGTTTCTTGATTGTGGTGGTAATTATAAGTCTACAAGACTCTACACATGATACATTTGCATAGAACTAAATATACACACACAAGTGCATGTAATACTAGAGATATCAAAATAAAATTGAAGGATGAAAATTTCCTGGTAGTGATAGTATGCAATTATCCAAGATGTTACTACTGAGCAAAACTATAGAAGGGTATATGTGATCACTCTGTATTATTTCTTGCAAGTGCCCGGGAATCTATAATTACTCAAAATAAAAAGTTAAAAATACACGTGATTCAAACACATGTAAATGACCATGGAACCACGGGCTCTTGCCCTACCCCTGTGTTGCTCCCCTACCTTATGCTCCCCTACTGGTGGGAGAGGGGACCAGGTTATTATTGCTGAATGCTCTTCCTCTGTATTTGCAGGACCAATCTGAGTCAAGACATTTACCCCAAAGCTTCTGTATATTTGAGACACTAGTAACTCCACTTAGTGCTTTTATTTACATTTCTCCACAACATTCAGGAAAGTGTCCTCTGGAAAATGCCTGCTGGGGAGATAACAAAAGTTCCAGTATTTGTTGACTGTAGTTCATGGAAACAGCGAGACTGGAATCAAGCAGGAAAAATCTGTGTGGTCAAACTATAAAATTAGATCCTTTCAGAATTTTATAAATATAATATTTGAGAGACAGTTTAAATATTATCTCCAAATAAGATTGACTTGGAGTCCAACTTTCCAAATAGTGTTTGGAGGAATGCTACCTTTTTATGTTGACCATCTCTAACATTAACATGTCCACATTATTAAAAAAAAAAGCAACAACAAAAGCAAAGTATAAAAATCACCCATGATGCTGCTACTCAAATACAGATCCCAATTTTTCTTCACTTCTCTTGATCTTCTTAATCAGGACACTAGACTGCAAGTGGCAGTCATTGAGACCTGTCATGCTTCAGGTACAACAAAAAATTTAGGCTGAAATGATTTGTTTAGGGATGATTCTCAGGCTTTCCAACCTTTAGCTCTATTTGATTTTGTATTGGTTCATTCTCAGGCAGGTTTTTCCCTCTTGGTAGCAAACATGGCTGCCAGAGCTCAGGGTTCTGTCTCACCTTTAGTCAGTCTTAGATGGAAAAGGAACTTCTTCCTCACAGTCACCAGAATGGATCTAATTAACCTGACTGGGCAAAGAGGCTATTTTTGAACCAACCACTAACCAAATATTTAGACTGTACTCATTAGCCAGGTCTGGGTCATGGACATGAAATCAGGGCAGGTAATGAGGCCATGGGTTTACAGGTCTTTTACTAACAAAATCCTATTCTAATTAATGATTACTAAGTCATCTGTAAACACTAAGCCACCTGTAAATAAATTCTCACGTTTTCTTGTCTTGTGCTCTAACTCCATTGTGGCAAGGATATCATCTTAAACACAAAGAAAAAATGCACATAAAGGTAAGACCACTATTGTCAAGCTAATATCCACTCAATACAACCAATCATCACAGTTGGGGAGATAATACAGCTTCTCATATGCTGAGACTAAGGATTAGAATTGGCTATTCTGAGAGTATCTAAGACGTTAAGAAAAAAAGAAATTGAAGCAGACCATAAAATAAGAAGTATCACTGAACATCTCAATGATTTACAAACTTTGAGTCATGATTTATTTGGGGGCCGTGAAATCAATTTAGAGAATCATAACAAATTCAAGAAAAGGAAATAGAGTAGAAACTAGGAAACTGTGGCACGTATGGTGAAATTAAGAACTGTTTCATAAAACTTTGGTTACCGTTTATGTGTGGGCACACACATGCACGGTCATGCTCTGAGTCACAAGGTAGAAAGTATTTGACCACAGTCGGAGTTAAGTGAAATCACTCTTGTCATTGGTATAACTGTAGCTAGTATCTAAAATGTTAAAGAGCAAAGTCCATTTTACATAATCTTCCCCAAGTATGAGTCACCACTGTACAAGTAGCTCCTCAACATTCAAGTCTCATAAAGCCTGAGAGGGTCAATGACTTATATGGTGCTGGAATCACCTGGGTTAGATTTACAACAATTCTTACCAGGTTTTGGAATAAATCTCACAGATCTCTGTATGTTTTCACTGCCAGTTTGCTAAATGTCCTTGGTAAATACTGGAGTTGCCACGGAACACTGGTCAAGGTATGTCACCTTACCATCAAAATAAATACAATTTTTATTTCTCAACTCGGAGTAGGGTCCACATAACTGAAAAATTCAAGCAAATTTTGAAGTGGCTGAAATGCCTTTATTAAATGTTTTACACATTATCTAATATCCAATTATGCTCTCTCTGATCATTTCTTTCAGTGACTTGTTGATTTTATGTGAATATGCAAAAATGGAGTCCAGCTCTTGTGGACCCCTAGGGGTTTGAGCTGTCTAAATGGACCCCCTTTCTACCTCATCAGTGTATTTGTGCCAGCTCCTTAAGAGGCCTCTCATCATCATTTCCCTTTCCCATTCTAAAAACGAGCATCTATTTTTTTTCAATTTGTGACAAGTTTCTACATACACAAGCTCATTATCCCAACTCACCACCAGATTCCCACTTACAAATTGCACCCCCCCTTCCCCATATAAAACTTCTGTAGCTGCCTCTTTCTTATTTCTTCATAATCCCTATACCTCAGGGGAAACCAGATCTGCCTTTCTGCAGTTTCTCTGGCATGCTTCAAAATACCTTTCAGATAATAAAGAAAGTTGAAATGGGTCAACGCTCCTTTCCACCATCTGCTCAAGGACAATGATTTCCAAATCTTTATCCCCATGCTTTCAAAGGCCAGGACTGTAGCACTAAATACTCACAAGATGTTCTCCATTTTGACATCCCTCAAACTCAGCAAATCTTAACTTGAACCCTTTCTTTCCCCCAGAACAGCTGTTTTCTCCTACAGATTGTCCCATGTCTATCAGGATCCACTGTTCTCCCAAGATACTGAGACTCAAAACTTTAAGATCATCTTGGACTCCTTTTTGGACCTCACTTTCCAAATCCAACCTATCAGGAGACCTGAGCATCTTTCAGTCACATCTAAATCTCTCTTACTGGGCCTTAAAACTACTGCACAGTTTGATGCTGTCCAAGAAAATATCATGAGAGTGTCTCCCAAATGATCAACCGCTGAGGCCAGAAATAAATGCAGCATGACATCACGCTATGAATAGTTTCCTATTTCTAGCTTAAAATAAATCTAAAACATCATAGGAGACCATTGGGAAGAGCAAATGGCTTTACAATTTTTCTGTTATCTTTTGAAACAAAGATAATCTTCCTTATCACTGAATTATTTCATTTCATATTTAAATTCCTTCTATAGTCCTGAATGTTTGGGGGTACTAGAGAAAACTAAAGAAGAACCCATAATTTCCTATCTTTTTTCTAATTCTTCTTTAAATGATCCACTTTTCCATTCCCTTTTCCACACCTGGGAAAAAAACAACAAAACAAAACATTTTTAAGCCAGTGAGGACAAATGGGTCTCCATTTCTTTATCAGCTAAGACTACTAAATGCTCCCTGGAGGGCTATTCTGGGAAGGATTGTTGGTCACAACCAGGGTGAGGTAAGCTGTGGCCTTGAGAAGGAAAGGTGATGACCTGTGGGTCATCCTGAGTTGAAGCCAGAATCAAGGCCAATCTCAAAGCAGCAGTTGGGCACCTGCATGGTATTGGAATGGTGGGTAATTAATGCCTTTTGCATAAAAGTAGTCGTTTTGCCATCTTCTCGCAATACTGAAATCCAGGACCAGCAATTCATAAAGAGTATTTGAGGACTTCCATTACTGAAAAGAAAAATTTGGAAAAGTCACTATTGAAATACTACAACTATTGCCTTTATTCTGGAAAAGATCATGGACTTAAGCTATTATTAGAAACTATCTGAGACACAAGTCTATCAAATTTGCTCTTTCAACTTTAAGTGTAAATGAAAGAAATGATCCTTTGTATATGAGCATTATTTACTAGAAAGAAAAGATGAGAGCCAGGAGGATAAAACTATGAGTGGAGCTGTAGGACAACAAGGGGGATATTTTTGCCTTCTTAGCACAGAACACCCTCCCATCCACCAAAACAAACAAAACAAAAACTTAAAAGAATAACAAGGAAGTAAAAGGAAAAGGGCAAACAAACTCAACAAAGAAAAAAATACAAAGAAAAAAACCCAACTCTGGTAAGACTCATTTATAATATATTCTACAAGGGCTCCAGCTGCTTCTTGCCCTTTTCCCTTGATAGGGCAGCAACAGGAGCATCTGAGGAACACAAACTTCTCCCATTCCATTCAAGGTAGAAGTGGTTTTGCATCTGCTAAATGGAAACAGGGATTCAGCCCCTTTAGATTGTGGCAGAGACAGCAAAGACACCGATATGTACAACGGCCACCACTCATGTGCTACACTGCACACATGGGATCATGAGTCCTCACCCGGTCTCTGAGGTATTGCTCTCCTCATCCCTGCTGTGCAGCTGGAATTCAGTAGTCTGCTGAGACCCACAGTGAGTCAATGACAAAGCCAGATTTTGAACCCAAGTCCAAGTTTAGCAAAAGCTCATTTCCTCCTCCATCTCATCCCCTTGACCTCTTCCAGCTGCTTGCAGAGTCTTAGGTAACTGTCCCCATCAGCCCTGGGGCTCAGTCAGGACGATGTGCACTGGCAGGAAACAGGAGAGAGGGGGTTAAAGCTCCATGGCATGAAAAGTGATTTTCCCATTGTTTATACTTAAATGAGACCCTCTGGACTAAAAGTCTCTCATTTCTGCACTTTATATGGATATATGAATTGTTCCAAAATGGGATTCACGCGACATTTACATAGCAACATTAACCCCAAATCTCTCAGCAGGAAAAATCCTGTAAACTGATGCTAATATTCATGTTGGCACAGGATAATATGGACAAACCAAAGAAAATGCTTTCTAGTTTGTGTACCTTGTATAAACAGATGTTTAAAACTTTACTTTGCCTACGTTTACCAAGCATATAAATGGACCTAGTTAAACCAAAATTCCATGGAAATCTTTCCAAAGCCCCTAGTTTACTCATCCAGTATAAACACTGTAAATGAATAAAATACAGTGTATTAAACAATTTAAATATAGAATCATGGTTCCTTAAATTCAAGAAATACAGTATTCCAGCTGCACTGAGAGACCAAAAGTGACTAAAGTCTTGTTTTTTTTGTTTTCTGTTTTTTGGGTTTTTTTTTTTTGGAAAAGCAATGAATACAGAAAAGTACTAGTATAAAAACACCCATGTTTCCTCACTCCAGAATTAACTAATATTAACATTCAGCCATGTGTTCCTAAAACTGTTTTTCATAAAGGGAAAATAAGACATTACAGAAAATGCTAAAGTATCCTGTATCCCTCTCCAGTCCCACATCCCTCACTCCTTCACCCTCTCCCCAGAGACAGCTTCTCTTTGGAACCTATGGATATCCTTCTAATCCATGTTTTTATAGTTTACTAGGTAGCCAGAATCCAAATATAATATTACTGTTTGTAATTTTAAAATTGATGGGGCGCCTGGGTAGCTCAGTTGGTTAAGTGACTGCTTTCGGCTCAGGTCATGATCCCGGAGACCGGGGATCGAGCCCCACATCGGGCTCCCTGCTCAGCGGGAAGCCTGCCTCTCCCTCTCTCACTCCCCCTGCTTGTGTTCCCTCTCTGGCTGTGCTTCTCTCTGTCAAATAAATAAAATCTTAAAAAAAATAAAAAAATAATAAAAAAAATAAAATTGACAAAAGTGGTCTATTATATGTGGTACATTCTGTTATTTGCCTTTTTTTTTTTTACTAAACATGGTATCTATCCAGCTTAATACATAAAAATTTTTATGTTAACGGCCATATCATATCCCATTTTTGAACTATATCAGACTCTATGTACTCCCTTTTCAATGATGTTTAGTGCTCCCCTCCCCCATCTTTTTCTATGACAAACATGGCTTCTTGTGTACGCGTACCTGTTTTTATAGGGTATATACCTAGGAGTGAAATTGCTGGCTTGTAGGCGTTTGCATTTTCAGCTCTGCTAGATAATCGCCAAATTGCTCTCCCAAGTGATTGTACCACTTCACACTCCCACTAGCAGTGTACCAGAGTACCTGTCTCTAATAGACTTACTAATGCTTCAAGTTGTCTGATTTTTGAATTTAGGAGTTCGGATTTTAATTTCCTATTTTTCCAGCCTTTACATTGTACACAGGGTCTATCAAAGTAGCTTTTGGCAGGCATTTTTATTATTATTAACAAAAATCACAACATAAGCAGCTCTAATACCTTAAAGCCATTTGTAGCCGATATATATTGAATGCATTTGGTTCTAAGACAAATGCATTTAGTTATAACAGAACAAACAAGTCTTTCTTTTCATAGAGCTTTACTGAATCAAGCAATCGTGAGACAATATGCACAGACTCAGAAAAGTATAATTGTTTTATGTTAGTTTCCTTTGCTTGAAATATCAACCACTTATTTTTGATCAGTACTTGGCACCACACTGACATTGACTTGTTCTCTTCTATTTGCATTCACATAATCTTTGCTTGGTACAGAGGCATAGCCGCTATTTAATCTAACCACCCCTGAGAGACTGCATTAATGTTACAGTAATTATTACATTCATAGTCTTGCAAAACTTTCTGATATAAAGATAAAATGTCAAGCCCAAAGAAAGAAAGAGAGAATGAACAGATGAGATAGCAGGAAGGATGTTAGAAAATTCTCTCCCTCTTTCCATCTAGTGTTTAAAGACAATATTTTCCATTATATCTGGTTGTGATAATGAAATATATAACACCTCAGCTGATAATATCTAAGTGGCTGATCCATAAAAATGTACTTCTGTGATTTGATATTGATCTACTTTTCTTTCTCCTTTAGACATATGAATGGGATTACAAGTTCGTGAAGAGGGAAAGAAACCCAAGTACATAGTGTTTAAACGTGTCATTCAAAAGACAAATGCAATACTTAGAAGCTTAAGAAAGGAAAAAGATATATCATGACCCTTTTTCCCCTAGTTTTTTCCTCTTTGTGGGAGTAAGAATAATGGTAGGCCAAAAAACCAAACAAACAAAAACAAAACAAAACAAAACAAAACCCAAGAGTCTATGCACAACAAAATTTTAGAGATTCAAGGGCCATTGGAGAACATACAATCTAATGTTTTCATTTTACAGTTGGAAAATTTGAGGAATTAAAATAACTTATTAAGGCACACTTTGCACTTCATTAGGCCTGCCTCTTCTTGTTTTCTCCATGGAAAGGAGGAAGTCACTTCTCCTTTCATAATGAAATGTCTGAACTTGGTTGGCTTCCATAACCTGATCATTGGAGCCTCATACTCAAACCCACCACATCAATACATCATTAAATTTTCCTCTGAAATAGCATTAAGACAGAGGAAAGCAAGCATTCATTGGGAGAAGTTTTCAATTCTATTTTGAAAATACACATGAATTTAGTACTTCATAACATGATACAACTGTTCTTGTTTTAATTTAAAAACACTCCAAATCTTTGAGAAAAATTGGTGCTCTACAAAGAATTTCCAGGTCTGTCCCCTTCTTTCACTTAATAAATATTTATTAAGAACCATTAATCTAAGAACCATTCTAATGGTTCTAATTTAAGAACCATTAATCTGCTGAGAAAATGAGAGAAGTCACTGTTTCTCTTCACATTTACTGGATAATCACACAGCACATAATTACAAATAATCATACAAAGAAGCGGATTGTGTTGTGGTATGTCTAGGAAGGAGGATCAAATCAGCCGTGGTGGTCAGGAAAAGTGATGTTTAAGGTAAAAATTGAGTAGGACATAGTTTTGAATACCGAGTAGCTCATATTCATGAAGTTAAGAGAACCACCAAATAATTTCCACCATGGTCTTTGCTAAAACATAAGTTACGGTGTTTTTGTAATGCATTGGGCTTTTTTTTTTCTGCATATAATTTTAATTCAAGTAAAAATTAAGTTGTTCAAATTACTTATTGTTCTGGAGTTTTGGTATGTTTTCCTCACCATCAGCATATTGGTAGCTTAAATGTCAGCTCAAAAATCCTGATGAAGGCAAATGCTGAGGGTGACCCTGGATTGGAAGACTGGAAGGGAAAGACCCAGAAGAATGGATTACAGGGATGCCCTTGGCAAATTGAACTTAATTGCTTAAGTGACAAAGTCACATCTCTGGAATACCAACCACCATTTCTAATTCCATAATGCTCTTTAACATCCATACTCTGCCCTGCTTTTTCAGTCTCAATAAAATTGGAATGGCACAATGGAGTTAACTAGTAACTAATTTTCTTAGGTATATATTTTGCTGGGCTCTTTTGTCATGTTCTATGATATAGTTAAAGAGATCAAACTTTCAACTAATGATGAAGATAGTTTGCTAAAGATCAGAGATTTTCATTATTTGTAAGGAAATGAATTAAGAGCAATGAATAAACATGGATGGCAATTAGTTAGTTGAGTCTGTGTTGGGTCCTTGCATGGAACCAGATGGTCTAGTGATGCATGTAAGTAGATCATTTATTTCATTTGGAAATATGAAAGTTGAATAAAGAATTAGATATTTGTTACTGAACTGCATTTACCAATATGCTCTAATTTGATACATTGTGAAAATAAATGCAGAGTGAAGTTAAGGGACTTAAATTATTTTGGTCGGCTGGGGATAAATTCAAAACCTTCTTCAGGATTAGCAGCTTAGAATCTAGCTGCTAGGGACTGAATGTTTGTGTCCCTCCTCAAATTCATATGTTGGAAGCTTTAATGCCCAATGTGATGGTATTTTAAAGTGGGGTTTTGGAGAGGTAACAAGATTTAGATAAATTCAGGAGCATGGAGCTCTCATCATGGGATTATCTTTCTTATCAGAGGAAGAGACCAGAGGGTTCTCTCCCTTTTTTTCTCTTTCTCTCTGAGTATCTCCTGGTCAATTAAAGATACAGTGAGAGGACAGTCATTTGCAAGTCAAGAACAAGGCCCTTACCAGGAACAAATCTGTTGGCCACTAGATCTAGAATTTCCCAGCATCCAGAAATGTGAGAAAATAAATTTCTGTTGTTTTAAGTCACCCAGTCTGTGGAATTTTGTTATAGTAACTCAAGCTAAGACAGTGACTTATTTATTTTTTTCTTTTCTTTTAAAAATTAAATTTAAAATAATAATTCTCATTGGTAAAAATTGATTTGATTTGGTTTTGTGAAACTATTTGCACATACAAGTGGGAAAAACAGCATACCATTGTATCTCAGAGTATTACTTCTTGTTTTATGAAAAGTTATGGATTGATTTTACCATTGAAAATGACAGATTTCTGCCCCATTCAACATTAAACAGTGTTGCCTGATTTTCATACTAATATACTTCGTTTTTTGCCTGCTTGGTAAATACCTACAAAAATATTGGTAGGGAGACTTTAACCAGGTAACAAAGAGGAAGGATTAGCAAATCACGTTCTTCAACAATGGATGACATGATGTCATGCCAATGCATTCATCATGACATTGTATTTGGTATCGTAAACAAAGAAGTGTTAGAGTTCCTTACAAGTGATTATATGAAAAATATCTCCCTGGACTCTGGGAACATCACAGATAAAAAGAAGTACTTGCATATAAATTATTTAACGTGATAAAGATGGAAATTAAAATATCTCTGGTAACTCAAATTAATAATTAGCACCTTAGCTTTAAATCACTTATTCAGAATACTTTATTAGTAACAATAATGTATCAAAGGAATATTAAAGAAGGGGAGGAGGCATTACAGGCTTGCCACTTGGTTTGGAAGCAAAACTATATGGCACTGATAATATCACATTCTGATCCGACCTCCCCTCAAGGTTGTGAGAAGTCATGATTCACACATATAATAAGCAATAATGAAATACACTTCACCCATAAGACTGGCAAAAATTTTGGGTGCCTGGGTGGCTCCGTGGGTTAAAGACTCTGCCTTCAGCTCAGGTCATGATCTCAGGGTCCTGGGATCAAGGCCTGCATCTGGTTCTCTGCTCAGCAGGGAGCCTGCTTCCTCCTCTCTCTCTCTGCCTGCCTCTCTGCCTACTTGTGATCTCTGTCTGTCAGATAAATAAATAAAATCTTTAAAAAAAAAAAGATTGGCAAAAATTTAAAAGATTGCCACTTGTGAAGGTTTTATGATTCTATCATAGTTCTTGCTGTGGACAACAGAATCTACTGTAGCTATTTTCAACAGAAATAAAAATGATTAAGAATTATTAGATGCTCTGGAAATTAGGAGAAACAGGCTCTAAACTAAGTGTACCAGAGTAGCTCTCAGAGCAAGGCTTCAGAACCATCCTAATGAGGGAGCCGCTACCATCCTGGACCTTGAATCCCACTGTCTCTGCCACCCTCAGTATCAGCAAAGCAGGATGCCCTGTGCCTAGCTACTTCTCCTGTAATTCTTTTCTGATCAAAGTGTCATGTGATTGCCTCTAACTGGCAGTTTTCTAGCTACAGAGGAAACTGGGAAATATAGTCTTTGAATTCTACTTTATAACGGAGGGATTCCAATACATAGAATTATCAAAATATAGAAAAGGTGTCCAAAACTTTTGAGTAGTTCCAAATGACTCAGGGTCCTTTTTGATAAAGATACTGGGAATTGGGTAACCTCATATAATCTTGATAGGAGTAGCAATGGGAAGGATTTTTGAAAAGCAAAGGTAATTTATTTATTTATTTATTTATTTTTTAGCAAAGGTCATTTTAAATGCACATCCACTATGATTAGCTCTTTCACTTAGGAAACTACTCTCCAAAACTAATTACATATGTATAAAATATATATATGCTTGCTTAGGCATTGTTTGTAACATTAATAACAGTCAACCTTATTTAAAGGCTTATTGTATGCCAGGCACTGCTCTAAGTCATTTATAGGTCCTACTTACATAAAACATATTCAAACCTATGAGGTACATAAAATTATTATTCCTATTTTACAGTGAGGAGACAAAGGCCCAGAGAGGTTAAGTATCATTCCTAAGGTCACAGAGTTAAACAAGAAGAAAGATCCTCAATGTTTATCAACATGGTTCATGGGAACTGGGGAACCAGGATGGCACAGTTTAAAAGAATAAGGTAAAACTATTTGTGTTGATAATGAATGGATTTCCAAGCCATCATTATAGGAGAAAAACAAAACAGCATGATCTCACCTATATAAAAGATAAATATGTGCATATACATACATATGCAGGTAAATGTGCAAAGGAATAAGAAAAGATGTCCTCCAAACTTCTGACAGTAATTAGTTACCTTCAAGGATAGAGGAGATTAAGAAAAACTTCCATTTTTTATTCTTTGTGTCTCTGAATTAAAATTTTTTATATGAAAATGCATTCTTAGGGTGCCTGGGTGGCTCAGTCAATTAAGTCTCTGCCTTCAGGTCAGGTCATGATCTCAGGGTCCTGAGACACAGTCCTACATCAGGCTCCCTGCCCAGCCATGGCCCCTCTGCTACCTCCATTCATGATTTCTCTCTTTCTCTCTCTAATAAGTAAATAAAATATTTTTTAAAAAGGAAAATGCATTCTTATACCTCAGGTGTCATAAAAAATTAGAAAACACATTTTAATGTTTGAATTCTTATAAGGAAAAGTTCTCACTTGAAAGCTTAAAACTTACAAAAAGTTCTGGAAGTCAATTTGAAAGAAAAATCCAGAAATCTGGAGATCAAAGTATTCCTGCCTCAAGATTCTTCATCATTCACACCTATGCTGGGTAAGAATAGTTTAGGTTTTTTTAAGATTTTATTTATTTATTTGACAGAGAGAGATCACAAATAGGCAGAGAGGCAGGCAGAGAAAGAGGGGGGAAGCAGGCTCCACAATGAGCAGAGAGCCTGTTGTGAGACTCGATCCCAGAACCCTGAGATCATGACCTAAGCTGAAAGGCAGAAGCTTAACCCTCTGGGCAACCCAGGCGCCCCAAGAATAGTTTTATATTGTTTTATTTTTATCTTTGCTTAGTTTTTGAATCATGCTACATGACTTGGAAATTTCTGTTTGTGAGGAGAAACACTCATCCAAGTGCTAATTGCTTTGCTCCCAAAGCAAGTGTCTACAATACAATGTCATTTCTCTTCAAGCCAGGCAGAAGTGGCCCCTTTGCGAGTTAGTTAACCTTGACAAAACAGCTCTCTACAACTTGTGCCTTTGGGTTCACTGGGAAAGGAATCATCAAGTATGCTGCCATCCTAAGACTCTGAACTGTGGCCTGGCCTTAGCTGAGAACTGCTCATACTGCGCCATGTAACATGGACGACATGCTGCCTTTGAGAGGGGGCTGATGACACAGAAGGTCACCCTAATCCACAGGGATAACAGTCTCTGTGAGAAGAGGGACAGGTTCTCACTTATACTCTTCCATCACCATCTTTTTTCACCATCAAGCCAATGAGTACACAAGAATCCCCCAGGGAGTTTGATATAAAACAGATTCCTGGACATTAATCCTTAGAGATTCTGAATCAACATATCTGAGGTAGAGCCCAAGAGTCCACATTATTAACAGCCTTCCATAATGTTGTAGGTAGAGTAATGCTCCCTCACCAATAAAAAAGAGATCTGTATCTTAGTCTCTGAAATTTGTGAATATGTGACCTTACATGGCAAAAGGACTTAGCAGATGTAACTACACTAAGGATCTTGAGGTGGGGAGACTATCCCACCTCAAAGTGGGACAAGGACTCCACCAACCATTGTTGGCTTTGAAGCTGGAAGGGGCCCACAATCAAAGGACTGTACAGCCAGCAGGAGCTGGAAAAGACAACATATTTTTCCCTAGAGCCTGCAAAAAGGAATACAAGACTGCTAACACCTTGATTTTGGCCCAGTGAGACTCATTTAAGATTTCTTTTTTTTTTGTAATGGCATTTTTATTTTCCAAAAATAAGTACTTGTGAGGTTTCTCAGTGATCATCCCCTCTTATCTCTCTTTTTTTAATTAACATATAATGTATTATTGTTTCAGGGTTACAGGTCTGTGATTCATCAGTCTTACACAATTCACAACACTCACCAAAGCACACATCCTCCCCAATGTCCATAACCCAACCACTCCATCCCTCCCAACTCCCTCCCCTCCAGCAACCCTCAGTGTGTTTCCTGAGATTAAGAGTCTCTTATCGTTTGTGTCCCTCTCTGATTTCATCTTCTTTCATTTTTCCCCTCCCTTCCCCTGTGATCCTCGGTCTTATTTCTCAAATCCCTCATATCAGTGAGATCATATGATAATTGTCTTTCTCTGACTTATTTCGCTTAGCATAATAGCCTCTAGTTCCATCCACGTCATTGCAAATGGCAAGATTTCAGGGTTTTTATGATGGCTACATAATATTCCATTGTGTGTGTGTGTGTGTGTGTGTGTGTGTGTATGTGTGTGTGTGTGTATCACATCTTCTTTATCCATTCATCTGTTAATGGACATCTAGGCTCTTTCCATAGTTTGGCCATTGTGGACATCGCTACTATAAACATTCAGGTGCACGTGCCCCTTCAGATCACTACATTTGTACCTTTGGGGTAAATACCCAGTAGTGCAATTGCTGGGTCATAGGGTAGCTCTATTTTCAACTTTTGAGGAAGACTTCTGACATATAGAAAGAACTTTAAGGTGACAAATGTGTATTTTTTCAAGCCACTCAATTTGTGGTAATCTGTTTTGGTAAAAGTCCTTTTGTGGTAAAATTTTTATGGTAAAAGTCCTTCTCTATACTCCTTCTCTTTGTAATGTCTTCCAATCTCAAGACTACAAGTACCATCTTTATGTCAAAGATCCATAAATTTATTTATCCACTTTTTAAAGATTTTATTTACTTATTTGACAGAATACAAGCAGGCAGAGGGGGGAGGGGCGGGGGAGAGGAAGAGAGGGAAAAGCAGGCTTTCCACTGAGCAAGGAATCTGACTCAGGGCTCAATCACAGGACCCTGGGGTCATGACCTGAGCCAAAGGCAGACCCTTAACCAACTGAGCCACCCCTTTCATATTCTATTTTCAACTCAAAAACCAGAGCTATATGTGGTACACATTAGCTCTCTCAATTCCTTGCTCAGAACCCACCATTAGTTCCTCATCTTACCTGCAAGTCCAAAAGTCCTAAATGATCTGCTCCACCCTGTCATTACCTCCATGACATCATCTCCTTCTACTCCCACTTTGCTCTGTCTCAGGTGTACTGTTCCTGCCTTAGGACTATTCAGTCTCCCCAGAGAGCTCTTTCTGCAGACATTTGCACCTCTCTCATTTCCTGTGTTCAAACACAACCTTCTCAATAAAGTCCAGCCCTATATTGAAAACCACAACCCTCACCTCATACCTCTGACACTCCTAATCCGTTTTCCTGCTCCATCTCTAATAAAAACTATTGTTTGCTTATTTATTATATCTACCCTTAATTTTTCACTTCTCTGCACTAGAATGTACGCTCCATGAGGTAGGAGTTTGGTCTTTTTGATTCATTCATGTATCTCGTGGATCTACTATAGTACCTATAAAGGACTAAATAAATAATTGTTAAAGTTGAGTTAGGATCACAGACCACTTTTTGAGAAACAGAGTTAAGCATCTCCTGCAAGATATATTTATCACATCATCATGAGGCATTAGAATAAAATTCACATTAACTTGTATTAGTGACTATTAGAATTGTGTTCTTTGACTAATTTGAGACTTTGGGATAGCAAAGTCTCTGCCTCCTGTACAAGATAGTCTTTTCTGCTACAAGGTCACTCACTTTTGATGATTTAATGAAGCATTTTAATGTGTGGCCCACATGGAGCTCTATCAGCCATTGTCATCATAACATTTTTTCCCCTGGATCTTGAAACTAAAATGTAGATATTGGGAAATAAGTTGGGCTTTATTTTTTACTTTTTTTTTGAAAAACTATAACAGTCTAGAGTTTTATATTGTTTGTACTTCTGCTCACTGAAAGGAACCAAATAGCAAATAATTTCTGGTCACACAATACTTCTAGATTTATGCTTAAAGATGAAGAAAAATTTTCAAGGGAGGGACACTTCCTAGAAAACAGTTTCATCCATTTTGGAGGTCAATCATATTGTGTTCCAAATATGTAACTAAATTTGTAACTCAATCAATAAAATAGCCAAATCATTAAAGTTTTCCATTTGACTTTTCTAAATAGTCTAGCTTGGTTTGCTCTGAACGGGTAAACTAGCGAGAAAAAAACAAAACCTATTCTTACTCTTGCTCGATAGACCTGATTCCTCTTGGAATGCTTTAAAATGTGGCAATTATTAGATACCAGGAATGTTCTTCAGAAGGGTGATTGCTGGTTTCCTTCTTGGGGTGTCTGGGTGGCTCAGTCATTTAGCGTTTCCCTTTGGTTCAGGTCATGACCCCAGGGTCCTGGTATCCAGTCCCAAGGTCAGTCTTCCCTGCTCAGCAGGGAGTCTGCTTCTCCCTCTGTCCCTCCTCTGGCTCATGCTCTCTCTTTCTCCCTCTCTCTCTCTCCCCCAAATAAAAATAGAATCTTAAAAAAAAAAAAAAAAAGAGTGATTGCATCTTTGCTACCTTGCTTTTGAGTTTTGCAAAACTACTACTGTGTCACACGTTTATTGCAGTCTGCCTTGCCTCCGACGAATACATCACCTTCCTCTTCTTGCTATCTTTTGAGCCTGAGCTCAAGGTCCCACGTCCTCTATCTTCATCCACTTAATCTTATAGCTTCCTTCCCCTCCCTTGTGACCCTCTCCCATCACAACTTCTACCCCTCTATGTTGTAATCCTATGCTGCAGTCATCTGTTTCCTGGGCTGTTCTCTACTAACACATCTTTCCTGTCTTTGTCCCCATTTCTACCAGGGCATATGGCACATAGTTCTAAGTGGCCACTTAGCAGTGAATTCTCTGACAGATCAATGGATGATGGAAGAGAAGATGAGCACCTTTGGAGGTTGGGCCATAAGCAGGCAGAGAAATTTTACAGAATCTGATACCTAGGCATTATATAAGAGAGTACTCCAATCCCTGTATGACTTTACAATAACCATCAACTCTTCTCTGTCCTGGTCCATCTTGAAGTGAGAGATAAGATAAAAATTAGTCTTAATGAGATTTATTTTATTTATTTACTTGTTTGTTTGTTTGTTTATTTAAAGGTTTTATTTATTTGACAGAGAAAGAGAGACACAGCGAGAGAGGGGAACAGAAGCAGGGGAAGTGGAGAGGGAGAAGCAGGTTTCCCACTGAGCAGGGACCCTGATTCAGGGCTCAATACCAGGACCCTGAGATCAGAACCTGAGCCGAAGGCAGATGCTTCACCTTCACCATCAAGCCACTCAGGCACTCCTCAATGAGATATTATTAAAAGAATAATTCCTGGGTACCTGGGTGGCTCAGATGGTAAAGCGCCTGCCTTTGGCTAGGGTCATGATCTGGGGTCCTGGGATCAAGTCCCATGTCGGGCTCTCTGTTCAACGGGGAATCTGTTTCTCTCTCTGCCTCTGCCTCTCTCTCTTTCTGTCTCTCATGAATGAATGAATGAATGAATGAATGAATAAATAAATAAATAAATAAATAAATAAATAAATCCTTTTACACATGGAAGGATTACAAACTCTATAAACTCAAAGAATTTACAGAGTTTTTCTAGTCATACTCATCTATCAAATCATTGGCAAAAGGAGAATAAGACAAGTTTTGGCCCAGCATCTGATGCAGATCATTCTTCCTTAGGTAGCATTACCCTGGGAAAGTGTACCTGTAAAGGGAAATCAGAGCGCTCCCATAAATATCTGAGCAGTCTAGTCACTTTTCTATACTCTAGGGCAGGCACTGTATCTACCTCATTTCACCTCCCCTTATCCATTCCGAAGATCAGAGAAGCAAAGCAACATGTCCTGGTTCACAGATACCCAGTGGTGGACTTAGAATCTGACTTCCGGTTTCATGACTCCAATCCAGGAATGTTCCATAATAACATAATGCTTCCAATAAAAAGAAGAATCACCAAAGTCCTGGCTGTAAAATAGCATGATCTGAATCATCAGACATTAGTACAAGAGAAGAAATTTTCCACTAACCATGAAAAACAAGAGCAGCAGAGTTAAGACTATATTGGAACACTCAGGATATAGTGACTATGAAGACTGGTTGAGTTAGCTAATAACAACTCCAGTTTATCCATGGAAAACCTTCTTGGATTGAGAAGTGTCTCTTTCAGCCTAGAAGAAAACTGATTTATTTCCCTTCAGAAGCCCTTCACCACTCTTTGGCAATTGTATGAAAAAGAGAACCATCCAGAAGAGCAATTATATAATCTTCACTAACAGCCTTTACTGTATGTCTGGCACTTAGTGCTTCATAGCCAGTATCTCACTCAATCCACCCAACAATGCTATGAAGTAAAGCTCTCCATTCTGAATAACGAAACTGTAAGTTTATTTGCTTAAATTTGCACAAAATAAATACCAGCTTCTAGGTTTGACTCAGCCTCACCTGCCCTGAAGTGCATGCTTTAAATCCCTATACTTCATTGTCTCTACCTTCAAGTAGGCAGCTAAGTACAAATGACCACAAATGAGTGACTCTTTTAGATAAACCCGTGTCTGTTAATCTTTAGATATTGCCTCTTTCTCTGCATTTTCAGAGAAAAGCTTTAGAAAAGAGATATAGGTTGTATGGAATATATAGGGGACTTTGTTTTGCAAACTTTGGCAAAAGGAAAAAAGTCTTAGCATCTGTATGTATGTCTCCTGCAAGTGAGAACTGCTCCTCTGGGAGAGGCCATCTTTGAAGGAGAGAAACACTTGAAAAGAAATCAATTCCTAAAGGACAATCAATTGATTCAGGGATTAGATAAAGAGCAATGGCCACCCCTGCTTGGTGTCCTAGAATTAATTACTACCTACCTCTCTGTGGACTCAATGATGTCTCAGAGATGGCCTAGCATGATTGAATAAACTGATGGTTCAGTCCCTAATCCCAATGGAAAGCATCTATCATTCTCTCTCTCCAACTCCTCAACCAGTATTTGCTGACCATATACTATGTGTCAGGTGCTTAAGAGAAAGACAAAGAAAACAAACCAAATCTCTTGGATCATGCTCTTCACTTAGTCAAGTGAAGGAGTCCATTATTTATCCAAGAATTGCACTGATAGACACACATTAACAAATTGTAATGCAGAGTTTGAAGGCAAGCATTAAAGTGATAGGACATCATGTAGGAATGCAAATAGGCCTAGACTGGGATTAGGGAATGCTTCAGTGAGGAGATAAAGGTTGAGCTGAGATCTGAATGTGGTGAGTGAGATACTCCATGTGGTGAGTCACATGGCAGGACAAAGCAAGACACGGGCATACAGTCTGAGATGAAGTACAGCCAGGCCACCAGCGTGGGCCCTGCAGCCTTCATTAAGGACCTCTGCCATTGCTCCCAAAGCCCTATATGAGACTTGATTTAATAAAGGTGTCTGGGACAGATAACAGACACATCTCCATTCTGACCTCCTCCAGGACCACATATGTAAGATTATGGTTATCTCTGAGCTTCAGGTTAGCCAAGGAAGTAGACCCTAGACAAGCTGCCATCCTATCACATTTAGCTCTCCCTGTCTTTTTGATCTTTTGGGGGCCTAAAGGCAGGCATTTTTTTTTAAACCACATTCATCAAAGCACTTGGGATTCCAGAAATAAGATCAGATAACAATAAAAAAAAGGGGGGGGGCAATTCATGCTTCCTTGGGCTTTATCAGATTGTGACTAGGTACTATGCTGAGCATTTTACAGGAATTATCTTATTGAATTTGCTCAGCAAACTTGTAATAGAGGAATCCTCAAGGCAGTGTGGGTCAAGGAGTCAGAAAGCAGGAACTGTGACTAGTGGAAACCAACACAAGTAAATTCACATTGTGGAGGTCTGAGAAGAGCCTTTAAAATGTTTGACTGGTTTCTGTAGGAATACCGAGCCATGGTTGGCTGTCATAGTTAATTATGCATGTGGAAAGGGCTTTCTGAAGCCATTAGGAACATCCACCCACAGACCTTTCTCTTTTTGATGTCAGGGGCAGATTCTATCCTACTCAAGGTTGAGTGTACAGTCTGCACATCAGGGATAATCATAATGCTCTGCATCTGTACAGAACACGCTGTTTCCAAATGGCTTTGCATTCAATGGTGAGGTCACCTTCAGGGCCTTCCTCTCCTGGGCAGCAGGGTTTGCTGCCTCCCTGCCATTAGTCAGGCCTCCTGATTCAAAGATAGAAAACCAGCTCAAACTGGCAGTGGGAGAAAGGGAAATGATTGGCTTATATAACTGAAAGCTTGAGGGAGTCAGGCTCCAGGCTCAGTCTGTTCTCAGCTCACTCACCAGTCTCATCAATATCTCTCCCTCTCCATGCTCACTCTGACATGAGCCCCTCCCTGGTCCTTCAACAAGATGTATGTGTACCTGCCTTCTAATTATCAAAGATGCTGCTCGGACCTCTTCCTCCACACTGACTGATCCGTACTCATTTCTCCTCCCACTTCCATGACTACAAATAAAATTATTGAGCACATAGAGGAGTAGGGGATCTCTGAAGATGATGCCCCTCCAATGAATCACACCCCTCCGACAGTCACACCCCTGTTGGGTCCTCTCCCTCTCTGAGTCTGGGCTGGCACTGGATTCACTTCTACCAGGAAGATGCAGCAACAGTGGTACTATTCCTGAGTCCTACCCTGCCTCACAAAAGCATGGAAGCTTCTATTTCTGTGCTTTTGAGATCTCTTAGGTATCATTTAAGAAGTCTAGCTAGAGAAACCACACAGAGAGGCTGTTTGGAGTAGAAGAGCCTCTGGAACTGCATGAATAGAGAGGCTCACTTGTCCCAGTCATCCCTGTTGAGTCCAAGTCTTCCCGCCACTCCTGCCAAGGGACCAGAGATCTGAGCGAGTCATCTTAGGTCTTCCTGCCCTCTGGACGACTACAACTGAAACCAAATGACACATGGAGCAGGATGATCGTCAGTGGAGTCCCTCCAACCCCTAGAATGATGAAAAATAAGAAACAGTTGTGATTTTAGGCTACTGACATTTAGAGTATATTGTTACACAGCAATGATAACTGAAACTGAGTATCTTCCAGATCCTGTGCGAGTTCTGTGTTTATAATTACAAATACAGTATACACGGTCCATAACCTCCCACAACTACTCCATCCTCCCAGGCTCATTCTTCTTGGGGATACTTCCTGACTTTGCTTACCAAATTAGCTGGCCCTCTAATAAGCTCTAACAATACTCTTTACTTCTCTGTCATAGCCCTTTGCACACTCAGAAGTAACTTAGTTATTTCATGTCTGTTTTCTCTGGTAGGGTGTAAACACTATGAGGGTAAGGTCCATGCATGTCTAGCTCACCAATGAATCATCTGCACCCTGTGTATCACCTGAGGCGTGACAGATGTCCTGTTGGCATTTGTTAATCAAGTGATGCAGTAGCCTCCCTCTAGTCTACATTTTTTATGTTGGAGAATATGCTGGGATGATGACTCCTTCACTTCCCACAGGACAACTGAGAGAAGACAAGTCTTTTTTTATGGGGTTTGGAATGCTCAAGTCCTACAAGAGCAGTCTGAGCCTAAAATATCCTTGGATAATAAGGATCTTTTGCTTATTTTCATTTGGAAATTATATGCACTGTAGTTTCCCGGGTTTTGTTTGTTTGTTATGACTTTCTCTATGTACTTCCTTCAAAAGACCTTAACCTAAGAGCACCTTTTTAATCCTTCCTCAAAACCTTCAAAAGTTTATAGTTGTTATGAAGGAGGATAAAAGAGCAGAAAAGAGTATTTTTTTGGTTGATTTTAGAGGAGTAAGTAGGTGGAATACTCAATTTTCAGAGGAGCACTGATTACAGATTTGGAGTAAACTAGACTGGCACAAAACAAGGACTAGAGCCCTTGTTTTTCACTGTGGGACCTGGGTCCTTCTTGGTCTTAAATCAGCAAACTCATCTGGGGTTGAAAACACTTCCTGTTAGTTGGCCCTGAATCAGCTATACCTCTGGCCCAGATTCCATTCTCTCATGTAACTGGAAACTTAATGCAACTTTGCTGAAGCAGTTCTAAGAGTATGCTGGAGAAACAGCCTTATCAGCCAAGAACATTGACATGTGGTTTGGATTTAATATATGTGTTAGATTTAAAATACCATCTCTTTGCTGGTTGATGGGTCATTAAGCCTTCTACTGTTTGCTAAAAGGTAAGGCTTTTCTCTGGGATTATTTCTTAACTGCTATGGCAGCTGAAGAATTCACAAACCATGTGACATAGTCCAGTGCCATGGAATAAGGATAATAAAATCAACAACCTTTCACATAATAGCAACAGGAAAGGTATTATGTGATTTAATGAAAAAAATAATGAAAGGTAGCAATGAAAATATGGCACAATGATTGCAGTCAGTGTTGTCTTATACTAGCTGCATGATCTGGGGCAAATTATTTCTCTTTGAACCTCAATTTTCTTATTGACAAAATGGAGACAATTATTTCTCTCTCATTACTTTCTTGTAAGAAGAAAAAAGAAATACATTTATTCATTATCTGTCAAGAAATTTATGAATTGTCCTCTAAGTATCAAGTATTGTTCTAGTCACAAAATCCCTACTCTTTTTTTTTAACTTTGAATTTATTTTATTTTTTCAGTGTTACAAGATTCATTGCCCATGCCCCACACCCAGTGCTCCATGCAATAGGTGTCCCCAGTACCCACCACCAGGCTCGCCCATCCCCCCACCCCCTCCCTCCAAGTCCCTCAGTTTGTTTCTGTGTCCAAAGTCTCTCATGTTTCGTTTCTCTCCCTGAATTACCCTACTTCCCATTTACTTTCCTTCTCCTACTGTCTTCTATATTACCCCTTATGCACCGCAAGTAAATGAAACCATGTGATGCTTGACTTTCTCTACTTGGCTTATTTCACTCAGCATAATCTCTTCCAGTCCAGTCCATGTTGCTACAAAAGTTGGATATTCATCCTTTCTGATGGAGGCATAGCATTCCATTGTATATGTGTACCACATCTTCTTTATCCATTCATCTGTTGAAGGGCATCTTAGCTCTTTCCATAGTTTGGCGATTGTGGCCATTGCTGCTATGAACATCGGGGTACATATGACCCTTCTTTCACTATATCTGTATCTTTGGGTAAATGCCCAGTAGTGCAATTGCAGGGTCATACGGTAGTTCTATTTTTAATTTTTTTAAGGAATCTCCACACTGTTTTCCAAAGCAATTGCACCAACTTGCAACTTGTGCAAATTCCCACCAACAGTATAAGAGAGTTCCCCTTTCTCCGCAGCCTCTCCAACACTTGTTGTTTCCTGACTTGTTAATTTTGGGCATTCTGACTGGTGTAAGGTGGTATCTCAGTGTGGTTTTGATTTGAATTTCCCTGATAGCTAGTGACACTGAACATTTTTTCATGTGTCTGTTAGCCATTTGTATATCTTCTATGGAGAAGTGCCTCTTTATGTCTCTTGCCCATTTTTTGATATGTTCATCTTCTTTTTGGATGTTGAGTTTGAGTAGTTCTTTATAGATCTTGGATTTCAGCCCTTTGTCTGTAGTGTCATTTGCAAATATCCTCTCCCATTCTGTGGGTTGCCTCTTTGTTTTGTTGACTGTTTCCTTTGCTGGGCAGAAGCTTTTTATTTTGATGAAGTCCCAAAAGTTCATTTTCGCTTTTGTTTCCCTTGCCTTTGGAGACGTGTCTTGAAAGAAGTTGCTGTGGCCGATGTCAAAGAGGTTACTGCCTATGTTCTTTTCCAGGATTTTGATGGAACAAAATCCCTACTCTTAAGTAAACAGACATTTATGTGTGTCTGTGTGTACACACATGAACAGAAGACACAACCAATAAAGAAACAAGTAAATTAATTGATGTCCCCACAGGAAACAGATGGCCCAGTCAAGCAGGGAAAGTGAGAGTTTGATGAGGAGGCTGATTAGAAAGGTGTTATGGAATAAAGGTAAACCAACAAGGTCTGGTGAAGTACCCAGGGGCTCTAAGCAATAAAGAGCTGCTACCTCTCTGGGCCTCAGGGATCAGAGGAAGGAAGCATTCACAAGAACCCAGTAAGAGATGCCTGTAGCTGTGAGCTTGAAGGGCATTGTCCAGTAGGAAGTGTAGCCTTGGGAAAAGAAACAGAGACATAACCAAAAAGCAGCATAGCAGAAAGGGAGACAGGGAGTTAACACTTCCACTGTGCCCTCATCCCATAATCCCATCTCCTTCCTGGACCCACCACTGGCTGAACCTAACTAGAAGCTAGAAGGCCAAGGGCCAGAATGCCCACGTGATACAGTCTATGCTAGTGAGCCTCCCAAGGCACAGAATGAGTGCAAAGGAGTAGAGAGTGGATCAGGAGGGCAAAAGAAAATCTAGCACAGCAAGTTAATATGTAATCTCCCACAGATGGTGGGAGGTGCTACAGAGAAAAATAAAGCAGGATAAGAGGGATAGGAGACATGCAGCAGATAGGACATTCCTATGCTATTTTATATGGGATGGTCAGGAAAGACCTACCTAAAGAGGTGGCATTGGATTGGAAGTAGGAAATTGAGCCATGCGTTTAACAAGAGGAAGAACTTTTCAGGCCCAGGAGACAGCAAGTGCAAAGGCCCTGAGCTGGGAACATACTCAGCATATTCAAGAAATGATAAGGAGGCTAATGTGGCTGGAGTAGAGTAAGGAGAAGGTGAAAGAAAATGTAGTCAGAGAGCCAATTATGTATGGCACCTTAGGCTTTTATGTAATCTTGATGGGAAGCCACTGGAAGGATGTGAGCAGAGAAATAAATGATCAGGCTTATATTTAAATATAAAGTGTATCTATTAATGATGATAATTAACCAAAGAAGAGCAAGAATGGACCAGGAAGACCATTTAGAAATCCATGGCAATAGTCCCACGCCCAATGATGAGAGCTTGGATCAGGTGGATATTGAGAAAGTATGAGAAATGAGTTTATTGTTAGTATATTTTGAAGGTAAAGAAGACAGGATTTTCTGATGAATATAATAAGGATTATGAGAGAAAGAGAAGTGCTAAGAATGACATCAAGGCTTTGGACATAAGCAGCTAGAATGATGAAGTTGCCATTCACTGAAATCAAGAAGCCTGGGGAAGCAGCACTTTTGAGGTTTATAAAACACTCTGTAAATGATCAGTGCACCACCTTCACCACCACCTTGACACCACTTCAATTGACAATATTCTTACTATAAGTAAAGCATGACTCAAATACCTCAGTCTTCCCCACTGGAAGCTCTTTCACAGCTTTTAAGAATCAGATCATTTAGTTCTAGCTCATCCATATCAATCATATTTCAACCTGCTTCCCTGTCCTTCACATTTATCATGTTGTCCTTGTGGGCTTCTACCTCATCCTGTCATGTTTAGTTTGCACTTTTTTCTTTACCTGGGTCCCTTACCTTTGGCCTATAGAGATTCTACCCAGCTTTCAAAGTCCAGCTCAGTTCTCACATAACCCATGAAAATTCTTCAGATTGTATCCTTTAACATTCATCCACCAGGGATAAAAGGAAGGTTCATAAACTATGAAAGTTTGTAATATTCCTTCTCTGAGAGTGAAGATTCCTATTCACTAGGTGAGGACCAGGGGTTTCTTTTGGAGGTCAGATGTCAAAAAATTGGCAGAACATACAAAACTGTAGAATCCAGAGAGGTTAAACTGCTTCATAAACTAAAGAGAAAAGATCAAGGAAACAGAAACAGTTGAGAGTACATGAGAGTAGGGGAAAATATGTAATATAATACATATGATTGTTTTGCAGAGGGGAGGGCAAAATGGAATGGAGAGGGAAACTGGAATAGCCATGATGTTTGTGAGAGTGATTGAGATTAAGAGAAAGGACAGAAAAAGAAGATTCTCTGAAAAGTGTTGATGTTTAAGAACGCACTCCCATCTTTTTGTTGTTATTACTGTTTTGTTTTGTTTTACTTGATGATATTGAGTAAAGATCAGGTTACTTTTCTTTCTTCCATCCCCTCATAGCAGGTTACCTGTATCTCTAAATAAAATTCTGTGATTAGACTAACTGTGTGGAGTCCTGGTTTTAAGATTATCAGGTGATCATAGTCAGTCTCAGTGAGAAAGTTACATTAGAGCAATAATGAAATGGAAGCAAGAGAGTAGCCATCTGGCAGATATCTAGGCAAAGAGAAATCCAGGTAGAGGTGAAGGCCTGAACAATGATTTTATGTGCATGAAAAACAGCAAGGAGGGCAGGGACGAGTGGAATACCTCAGCATAAGCAGGGAGTCGAGAAGTTCTAGATGAATTAGAGAAGCATTGGACCAAATCATGTAAGGTCCCAAGGGACATTATAAGGACTCTGGCTTTTCATCTGAATGGGAAGCCATCATGATTTGGGGCAGAGTGGTGACATGGTCTGACTTATGGTCTCTGCGCATTACACTCATGACATGAGAATAGACCTTGGCGGTGGAAGCAAGGCTACCAATAGGAAGACCAGTTAAGAGGTTGGGGCAGTAACCCAGGAATCCAGACCTTAGTGGTAACAGTGGACATAATGAAAAATGGTCAACTTCTGGACATATTTTTGAGGTAAATCCAATAGGATTTATAACAAAGTATTTGGGGTGCCTTGAAGGAAAGGTGAGCACTCCAAAGTTTTTGGTCCTAGTAACCAGAAGAATGCAGTTACTGTTAACTAAGAGGGAGAGGTGCCAGTGGGATAGGTTTTTGTCGTGAGGAATGAGGCTGTCTGGGGAAGGCGGTGGCAAGAAGAGGAATTTAGTTATGACTAAACTCCTTGTCAGATCTGAAAAATCTTTTAAATCTCATGATGAAGATTTGTAGTAGACAGCTGGACATATAACTATAGGGTCCAGGGGAGAGGTCTAGATGGAGAAGTAAGTTTGGGAACCATTGGCATATAGTTGGTATTTAAAGTCATGACACGGGATTAGTTCACCCAAGTTGTGAGTATAGGTATAGAAGAAAGAGAACCATACTTAAAGCTGAGCTTTGAGCATCCCAATGGTAAAAGGTCAGACTGATAATGAGGAAGCAGCATATCATCTACTTCTTTCTTATTCCTTCAAAGAATTCCGGAAAACACAGAACATACAGGAGGTGACTAGTACTACATATTGCTTGATGAGAATTTGTTTTTTGTTTTGTTTTGTGCCATATCTTCCAAGATTTTCTTTAAACTGTAGTTAGTTAACATATAGGGTAGTATTCATTTTAGAGGTACAGTTTAGAAATTCATCAGTTGCATATAACACCCAGTGTTACAAGTGCCCTCCTTAATGGCCATTACCCAGATACCCTATCCCCCCAACACCCTTCCCTCCAGTGACTCTCAGTTTGTTCCCTATTGTTCAGAGTCTCTCACGGTTTGCCTCCTTCACTGTTTTTATCTTATTTTATTTTTCCTTCCCTTCCCTATGTTCATCTATTTTATTTCGTAAATTCCACTAGTTCTCCAACAGCCAGAGAGATTAACTACAGATTTAAAATGACTGGTGAATGGCTGTGATAACACTTTCAATGTGTATGTGTCTGTATGGGGGGGGGGAGGGGTGAGAGGAGGGTGTCCCCACATCACCAAGTAATTCCCAGACACTAGCTGGGTATCATACAATTCAACTCAACTTTAACGCTATCTACCTGAAGAATAGCAGCAGACCCCATATTTTAAGAGCTAAACCCCATAAAACTATCCCCCTCTTCCTTCAGACACCAGTCACAAGTCCAAGTTATTACCTCTACTTCTAACTAACTGGCTATAAATCAGAGGTTCTCACAACTCCCCCCTTGGGCTTGATTAATTTTCCAGAACAGCTCACAGAAGTCAGAGAAACATTTCACATCACCAGATTACTTGTTTATCACAAAAGAGTATGACTCAGAAACAGCTAGACGGAAGAGACAGGCACCGCACGGGGAAAGGACAAGGAGCTTCCACGTTGTCCCCAACACGCCACTCTCCTCGAACCTCCCTGTGCTCACCCACCCATAAGCTCTCTGAATCCAGTCGTTTTCCTTTGGAGGGAAGCCCAAGGAAGGCTTTATTACATAAGCATCATGGCTTAAATCACTGGCCAGTGATGACTCGTTCAACCTCCAGCCCGTCTCCCCTTCCCAGAGGTCAGGAGAGTGGGAATTAGGGAATTAAAGTTCTAACCTGCTGATCATATGGCAGGTTCTCTTGATACCCAGCCCCCATCCTAGGTGTGATCCAAAGTCACCTCATTAATATAACAAAAAATACTTTTGTGGCACTCACACAGGAAATTCCAATTTTTAGGAGCCCTGTGCCAGAAATGGGGATGAAGACAATTACACATTTCTTATTATAAATCACAGTATCACAACTGCCTCTCCCTTGATTGCCTTTCTTCACCCTTTCTGGCTCCACCTTTACAAAAAGAGCGTGCACTCCAGAGGTTAGTGAGGCTGACACCAAGTCTACACTCCTCCTGATTAATATATCTTTTCTAATATGGAAAATATTATTTCCCCCATTCTATTGCCTATTGTCCCCATTGGTCATGGTAAGACATGGGGGAAATAAAAAAGGGTACCACTTGATAAAAGATTCAGATAAGCTATTCCAAATTATTCTGCTTGATTTCCCCACTGGAGGAAAAAATAGTGTGCAAAAGCTAAAATAATAATTCCAGCTAAGATTCTTTTATTATTACTTTATTTTTTATTTTATTTTTATTTATTTATTTATTTATAGAGAGCGTGTGAGTGGAGGTAAGGTGGGGCAGGCAGAGGAAGCTGGAGACAGAGAATCTGAGTCAAACTGTGGGCTGAGTACAGAGCTGGACATAGGGCTCAACACAGGGCTTGAGCCCTGAGATCATGATCTGAGTTGAAACCAAGAGTCGGATGCTCAAGTGACTGAGCCACCTAGGTACCTCTAATTCCAGCTATGATTTAATGAACACTTAGCCCATGCACAACACATTTGTAGGTGCTTTTATATTTATTATCTCACGTAGTCCTTTCATCTACCAAATGAAATAGGCAATATTAGAACAGGAAGAGAATTCAAGAATATCCAAGGAGAAAATGACCCACCTGGTATCACAATAAACACTTTAGAATGTCTTGATGTTGTTCAGTACTCATCATATATAACTAGTGGGCAGGCAGATACACAACCAGGGTAGAAGAATCAAAAGAGAAGATACAAAAATTCTTATGAAAATGATGAAAGCCAGCTCATACTTTCCAGAATCTTCTCACTTGAGGGGGTAGAATATTTCACAATCTTTGTGACCTATGGAGAGTTGCAGAACTGAGAAATCAATTATCCAATCAAAAGCCTACTGTCTCCTGTCAGTATATAACACATCCATGATGTTCTTTTTTTTTTATTGTTACTAAAATTTTTTTTCCAGTGTTCATTCCCCATTCCCCACACCCAGTGCTCCACGCTTTAGGTGTCCCCAGTACCCACCACCAGGCTCTCCCATCCCTCCACCCCCCTCCCTCCAAGTCCCTCAGTTTGTTTCTGTGTTCAAAATCTCTGTTGTTTTGTTTCCCTCCCTAGATTACCCTAGTTCCCATTTGCTTTCCTTCTGCCACTGTCCTCCAGTTTG